>VWYI01034305.1:140530-221914 GCA_013399455.1 Anthoscopus minutus
CGCCGCTCCGGCGCTGGGCGGCCCGAACCTCTCCCTTTCCGCCCGCACGTAGAGCGGGGGAAGCCGCTTTGTCTCGGCCGGTGCCGGCGCTGCGGGCGGGCGGGAGGCGCGGTGCCCCCGGCGGGGCGGGGGGCGGAGGGCAGGGGCCGCCCGTCCGGTGCCGCGTCCTTTGTTGCCGCCGGCGGTGACATCACCGTCTGGCGCGGGGACGCTCCGGGACGGGGACCGCGGGCCCTGCCCGGGCTTTGTCCGGGCCCGCTCGCACTGCTCTCGTATTTTTAGCAGCATCTGATCCCCACTAAGTAACTCCCCCAGCACAGGCGATCCTGTTTCCCTCCGTCCTGTGAGGCACCGGCGGGGAAGTGTTTCCCATTGTTCGGTGGGGTCTTGTTTTTTTTTCTGTCTCTGAGAGAATCTGTTATTTTACATCTCGATGACGAATCAGGGGGAAAGAAGGAAAAGGCCGGGTATTTGCTGTGATGGCTTTGCTGACAGCGGGGGATAACGCCGATGTGGAGGGGGGATGGCGTTGGTGTGACAGCCTGCGCTTGGCCGCCTCTGGAAGGGATGGACGCGGAAAGGGAACCTGAACTTGGGGTTGCACTTGTCTGCTCCCGGAGATCTCCGCCCCCACCTACACAAATGTGTATTGACCTGAACGAGCCGTCTACAGCACTGAACAATGAAAAGGAAAACCATCCAGCGGTAGAACTGCACATTCCACGCAAGTTTTGAAAGTATTTTCCTATCTGGGATAATAGCAAACATTCCAGAGGAATCTATAGAAACGGCAGTCGAGATACACCTTCTAGGGGGGATGACTTGAGGTGAGCTGTATGTTTTCTAGGATGGGAGTCATTCCCTAATTGTAGGCCCTGATGTATAATTAAGAAAATTGCAGGAAGTATTTAACCGGACAGGCATGTAATCTACAAATGCTTTAGCAAGTTCAAGAATTCCACCCTGGTAGGAGCCCCGTAAGTGTTGAAGAGAAGCCCTACACATAGCAGCCCTTGCTGGTGCCCTGAAGCTGCACTGATGTTTCTTGGCAGTGTGTGCCTGATTGTTTTGTTTGGGTGTGAAAGCTGAATGTCACAATAAATTCCTTGATGTGAGGAGTTGTTTTTTTTTTCCTGATTTCTGAACTATGTCTGGTGAAGTCCAGTAAATAGAAAGTGCTTGATGGCAGATAAAGTTTTTTAAAGGTTGTGTTGTTTTAAATTAAGCCTGAATGGTCCATGAGGTTTAGAAATGCGTTGTATTTTTGTCAAATCAGCATAAAAAGTTCGACTGTGCAATTTATTGCATCTATATCCGTGATTCTAGGAAACTTGTGGAGGTTTTTTCTTCTTCCCTTTGAAAACAACCTCTTAGCCCTTGTAAGAGTCTATGCCTTATGCAGGCCTTCTAGTGTGGATGTTGGTGTAGATAACGACTCTTCCTCTATCGTCAGAGGTTTTTAAAATTTTTTCTTGATGAAGAACTTGCCTGTAGATGTGGATGGTTGACTAAGAACATGACAGACAGTGAAATAAATGAACCCACAGGTGTCTGTTATTGAGTTAGTGTATTCATAGCAAACCTTCCCTCCGCTGAAGAGGGCTGTGCAGCATCAGGTGATGTGCCCACAGGCACTTGGCTGTGTCAGACATCATTGTGTGTCCTGAAAGCTCTCCACTGATCCTGGCAGTTCCTAAAGATTCACCTTAGGGTAGCCTTTAGTGTCTTACAGTCAAAGTCAAAGCTACTCTTTCCACAGATTTTGAACCACAGTGGTTTGTGACTTAAAAGAAGAAATAGGCCTTAGCTACAATATTATGCAGTTTTTGTGCACTTTGAGGGGAAGGGAATTTATAATTTTAAATAAGTTAATGTTTACAAGATACACAAAGCTCTAAGTATGTACAATTGCTGATACTCCAGTATTACTTTTGTGCTAGAAATAAGTAACTCATTTTAACTTTCAAGTGGCAGTTCAGAGTCAGTGTTACAAATGGGAAAATTGTGCCCTTTTTCCTGGTAATTACTTCTTTCAGTGTCTTAACCAGAGTTAGTGTATGATATGTAGACATTAGGAATGAAAGCGAGGAAGGGGATAAAACAAGTTTGAAGACTTGCTTGTGGCAACTAGCCTTGAGAAACTGGAAGGTGGACAGATTTAAAGGCAACTGCTGATATTTCAGCTGCAAGTGCACATATTAGAAGAGAGTAAAATCTGATGTGCCGTTTGCTCTTGGGTGTGCAGTAACTCTCTGTCAACTTCCTGAATAGCTCTTGCAAGGTATGCAGACTAAGGGAAGGAGGTTTGTTGAGGGAAGATGCCCAGTTGTAGAAGAAGACTTCTGTATTAATTTGACATTTAAAGTACTCTTCCGTGTTCTGACAGGGTTGTGGCATTCAGGTGGGACTCTTGCTATGCTGTATTTTTTATTTACCTATTGATTTCCCACTGCAAAATGTACCCCCAGTAAAAATTGCAGTACAGCACTTTGATCAGTGGGTGCTGTGTAAAATCCTGCTTCCAAAAGTGAGGTTGAGAATTGGATTGACAGTACAGAGAGATAGAATAATGGGAATAGAATAACTTCCATTGGGAGGCTCTGCAAATACCTGTCTCTTGGTTCCTGTGGCAGTGCCTGCTACCAGCTGCTGCAGAAATACCTCAGTGAGAAAGCGGCCCATTAAAGCATGAGATATTTCCCAGTGCATTCAGCTTAACCACTAACATGAGAAATAATGAAAACACCAAAAAAAGAGTGTGTTTTCATGACAGGGAGGAAGGAAGTGATTTCAAGAGTGGACCAACATTTTTGTAGACAGACGCTAATTTTGAATGCCTCCATTTTAGAACTCAGAAATTACAACTGCTTTTCTAAGTGTTAAGAACATGCAGCTCCATTTTTAGCCAGGGAATCTGTGATTAGGAAGGAGTTAGCTTTGGTTTTGTTTTTTTTTCTTAGGTCCTCAAAATTGAGTATGCTTTCAAGTTTGTTTTCCTTTTTGGTGTATGACTTCTTCACCATCTGTTGGCAATATGCCTTCTGCTGTTTTTCTGTACAAGTTCACTGGGGGTTTTTTTCAGTTTCTCTTACTTCTGGTAGTTCTTCTCAAAGACTTTATTTTGCAGAACAGGTGTGTCCCTTTTCTAAATCCTTGTCTCATATTTCTGTTGTTAAATAGTTCCTTAATAGCTGTAGGAAATAATTTGCCATTTTATTCCATTTTGGAATTTTTACCCATTAAGGGACAAAATCTTTTAGACCTTTTCTCCATAAGTTCCTAAAAAGTATTGCTGTGGACAAAAGACACTGTTGTCTTCTAAAAAAGACATATGGCACTTGCTAAATTACTTAGCTAAATGGATGAGAAATAAGCAGAAGATCTTGGTGTTGATACTAACCTCCTAAAAGCTCGTTTAATATGTTGATGTGTCAGATAGACTGATGAAATATGTTACCCTATTACCTGAAGAGCTCCAGAGCACCTTTCTGGTTCTTCCTGTCACCTTGTGTTGTCTTACAGGCCCAGATAAAATGTTTCAGTGGATCTAGTGGATATTTTTTTTTTTATTTGGAGGGATTAATTTTAAACCTTTTGGCCTGGATACTCATTTGATTTGGCTGTAGGCACAAAATGAGACAAGAGATCACAAACATGAGCTTAACCCAGTGCTGTGCTCTCGTAATCCTCCAAAAGCTGTTGGAGACAGCAGGTTTTGAATGTGTAATTTAGGATGTCTCATGGCTTCTCTTAAAACTGAGGTTGCTGCAATAGCCTCCTTGGACCTCCTCTGAACTGTCACCTGTACACAATGTACATGTCCTCATCCCTCTGGCTTGTGTGCTTATTCCAGCTGTTCCCAGTTCAGGGAGGTGGCACATCAGCCTGTCCCAGCAGTGCCATAGGCCAGTGAGGAGCACAGCAGTCAGTGCAGCCCTGGAGATGCTGAAGAAATGCCCAGTTTGAACAGTTAGAGAATTTTCTTGAAAGGCTCCACTGCATTTTTGTGTGAACCTTGCCCTATGGATGGGAGTGTTGGAAGTTTTTTGCTCGAGAGAGAAACCAAGCCTTTGGTACACTCCTTGTGTACGCTCTCCTCGTGACTTAAGTAATGTGTTACATTGGGGTTCTGCTGCTGTCTTTTCAAAGGCATGGTAATTAATATAATTGCATATTGCTAGCCAAATGAATTCTGATCTAGGAGTTGCACCCATTTATAGAAACAGCTGAACAAAAATTCCCTTGGGCCCCAGTGGAAATGATTTATCATCTGTGATTGCATGTATTGTACAAGAAAGAAGGCTGCAGTAGTGTAATAGGTTGTAATCTACCATGGAATGGTTGTGCAAAGCTGGAACTCTTGGTCTGTGTTGGAACAGCATGAAAGAGGGAAACAGGCAGTGGGAAAATGTTGCATACAGAAAGCTATCCATGAAAAAAAGCAAACCAACTAGTAGGGTTACTTTCATAGAAGAGAAAGCAATATATTTTAAAGTTGCCTATGCATGTCTTGCCCTTTTTTCTGCTTGTACTCCACATCTTGGTGATGATGTGTGTATATTACAGTTGCACTTGTGGATGTGAACTGAAATATCACTCCAGTCCACAATTCCTTAGTCAGATGGAAACTTCAAAGGGCTTCAAGCCCTTTGTTTGTGTTGCTGGTTGGTGCTTTCTGGCAGCAGTGTCCGAGGTGAAGATCAGCTGCAGTGAGGAGGTAAAAGTGGTGGAGGAGCTGAAGTTGAGAGTTTACTGCATGGATAAGGAATGGTAGAGTAGCCAGTGATGTTTGATGCTTATCTTCAATGATGAGAATTCTTTAGTGAGTAATTCATTCTCAGAAATGAAGAAGTGTTTTAGTAGCTTTCTGGAATAACACTTTATCTGTGAAAGACCAAGCATTAAGTGATAAAGTCCCTCCTGATAAATAGTTATGATACAATTTAGACATTCAGAAAAGTTGTCAGTGTTCCATGTTTAATGCTGCAGTTCTGGTAAATTATTTGTATGTGCAATGCAATAAGCCTTTTTAAAATATCAGTATAGGGGTATACAGTTAATTTTTCATACAGTAATGAAATATATGTATTATGAATGTCATTATAGTAGCATTCAGGATTATTTGGTTAGTGAACAATATACCATAACACTTCTTATTCTTCCACAGCTGAAGAATTTAGCAAGTTGTTTAGAGAATTGCATTGCTGGTAATCAGTTATAGATGAAAAGTTTCTTGAGTGTGCAAAGTCTAAACTTCCTTTCTAGACAACAGTTAGAAAAAACCTGCACCTGTATTTCCTGTCTCAATGCATATTGGTTTCAGCATAGTCTGCCACACTGACTGATGGGGACTGTCTTTCATTTTGCTAGTGGGGCAGAGGGTGAAGAGAGAAAGGAAGACAGACCTGAAAGTAAAGGATACTAGATGGTATCACAGAGTTAGGTAACTTCAATTTTGAACATACCCATTCATAAACAGTTTAAATGAATATTTTAATTAATATTGGTTGAATATTGTAATGCTTTATCTGCTTAAAATAGATTTTAAACTACAAAAATGTGTTAAAAATGTGTTAGGCATGGCTAGAGGTAGTGGGAAGAGTATGCTGATGTTTGAATTCTCTGTGTTACCACCTTACTTACATAATTAGAACTGGTTTCTAGGTTCACTGTTGTTGAGTTTACTGTGGTAACCGCTATGTCTGGAAAATTTTCCAAGTGGAATTCTGAAAAGGTGAGAATATGTTTATAATCACATTTAACAGAGTATTGCTTTCTCCTTCACATAGATTTCTGCAAGAAGTGTCTTAAATTGGATCAAGATGCTCTACAGAGTCTGTCCCTGTCTTCTCATGTCCCTGTTCATCACTTCAATAAAGGAAGGAGGCTCAGCTTAATGAGCAGTTCTGCACACCCTGTTAATGGTTGTAGTCAAACTGGTTGCAGAATGTAAGGCAAAGAAACTAAAAATAACACCTCTTGCTTGTGGCAGACTTGGGTCTTCCAGTCTTTGTGCTTGTCCTTGTTTCTGCCTCCCCATATGCACAAGAAGGAACATATTTGTATTTTGGAGAAGTAATAGTCTGTGGAATAGACTAAATCAAATCAGCCATGACTTTTCTATGAGCTAGTGAAACAGTTCCTCAGAGACCAAAGAATTACAAAATGAGTAGGTTTTTAGAGGTGCTGTGGTTGAGTAAGAATAAAAACCTTTTCAGGGGAAAGAGCTGAAGAGTCACCGGTCTCTTGACTCTGAACGGCAAAGCAAGCTTCAGTCTTGATTTAGACCACAAGAAAAATTGGCCCTGACATTATGAAAGTCTCAGAAGCAAAGCTGTGTCTTGCTCCCTGAAAGTAGGATGTGTTTTTGTAGAAGATGCTGTCTTGTTCTGCCTGCCTCTTAAGGGAGAGCCATTACAGTGACCTGTACCAGCAGAGCTAGAGTTGTGTAACTTCTTGCTGGGTAAAAGTTCTCTTCAAATTCCCAATCCCAAGACTAAACAAAACAAAATCCACCAAAAAATCCCACTCTAGCAACCCTAGGATAAGCTATCATCCTTATTTAATGCCTTCTATTCTGTTTGTATCTTTAGCAAACCACTTAACTGGTCTGTGCTTTAGTTTCTTCACTGTAAAATGAGGAGTTAAATAGTAATAAAGCTTATCTTTACTGCAGGCATACTTAGTAATTTAATTCACATTTGTAAAGGGTTCAATGGTAATTTGATTTTAATAAAATAATGTTCCTCTGTTACAAAAGGAACCTCTGCAGAAATTTATGACAAACCTGACAATGTAGAGAGGGAGCTTTATCAGAAGATCTGTTTAATGCAGTAGATAAGTCTCCTAAAATCTGTTTTGGAATCTGATAGTTCAGCATTTATTTGGCAGCCTGCATTCCAGATGCTTGATTAGTAGGAATGAAGAGTCTATGGAGATGATGATAAGAAATCTTGCCTAATCAGGGTGATGAATCTTTGCTATGTGGGAAGATCATGCATTCTTTTGGACAAGCCAACCCAAACATGCAATACCACCCTCCCTAAAATCTAGGACCACCATGCATTTAGGAAGCTCTTCTGTTTCCCGTATGTACCTCGGGTTCAGTGCTGTGATCAGCTGTTGCTGGCTGTACATCTGGAGTCAGTTTCTGACCCATGGAAAATAAACCACTTTTATGTTTTGAAGAGATAATGATCTGTGGAATGGACTAAAGCAAATCAACCGTGACTTTCCTATGAACTAATGAAACAATTTCCAAGAGACCAAACAGTTACAGAGAGTGATTATTTTATTCACCAGCCCCTCCATAGGAATCTGCCAACCACTCTGTTTCTCATCAGTGAAGAAGAAAGTCAGAATGCTGGTGGCACAAAAGCTGCTGGGCCAGGATCCACACATGGTGACATGGACAGAGAGCAGATGTGTGCAGCAACTGGAGGAGGAGATAAAAGAACCATCCTTTAACCACAGTTGCGTCAGCCAAATCACAACCAGCTGGGTTATTGCACTGGGCATTTCTGCTGATCCACCACAACACTCACGCATGCTCTCTGCACATTTGCATGGACATGTACCCTTTGTCAAAGACTGGGCTGATTTTTGAGCCTGCTCATCCTCCCTCTGTTTTTAGCTGCTGGTTTAGTTGAGGGATAATGTAGACCTGAGGTGGCAGGGGAGGACTGAAACTGTTGGAAGGATGAGAGAAACTGTGACTCAGGAAATTTGGTTCCTCCCTTAGCCCCAGCATGCAGTGATGAGTGTGCAGACTATTATCCTTGCAATACTGAAACCTGTTTCCCTCAGTCGTATTTTTGGACACTGGAGTGGCCTCCGTGTCCTCTCATCTGCTTTTTGCTCAGAGGGAGCAATTTGTATTTCTAGAGGCAATGTTCAGGAATAGTCCGTGCATGTAGTGCCCTGCACTCCAAGGCCAAAACCTCATGCAGGTCCAGCTTCATCCTCAAAGACAAGTTTCAGCTGGCTGACAGGGCTGAGTTTGCCAGAGCTTGGGCTAGCTACAGTCATGTAGCTAGCCCACATGCCAGCAGAGTTTGGACTGCTAAGAGAGGTCCTAGAAGCATCATGGAAATGCCTGTTTTATGAGTGATAAAATTTAATGAAACTGCTTGACTATCCAGTTGTAAGCAAAAGATGAGACAGTGTGTGCTGGTCTGGACAAAAGTAAGGAATTGACCATCCTGCAACCACGATTGAAACCATTATGTCTACCACATGCTGCCAGTCTAATCTGTCATGGCAAAAATGCTTCAAAATGAAAAGATCAGACTAGAATATATTCCACAAAGCGTCAAAATAAAAAAATCAGACTAGAATATATCCCACAAATATATTTTCACATAACTGCTGTCCAAGTATAAATAGCTCTGTGCTTTGTAAGGTGTCCCTGTAGTCTTCACCACTTTCACTCTGTGTGGCTTTCCAGATACTTTGTGTACAAGCTCTAGCCAGAAGGAAACGGAGCAATATTTCTGTGTGTTTATTCCCAGAAGATGTGTCTTGGTAGTGGGGATACAAATCTCTCACGACTCAGTGTGTGAACATTGCAGAATTGGATGAGGTTGGTGCTTTTGCCTTTTCTGTTTCAGAGCTGTGGGAGGCTTATTTAAGAGATCAAAGTGCATCAGATTCCATTATTTCAGTATCTATGGGACAGTATAATGCATGAATACTCTGGGACGATGCCTGTGTCTGACTTTTATTCATCCCTGTAATTAAAGCCAGATACAGAGCTTGTTCTGTGCACTGAGCGTTAATCACAGTGTTTAATTAATTCAGTTGTCGAAATCTTTAATTCAGACATCGTATAATTTTGCAATATAGATTAAGACTAGTATTTATTTTGCCTGAATACATTAATTGTCTTTAAAGTTCAGAAAGAGAAGAGATTGCTCTCAGGTTTTGAACAAATGAGTGCAAGCATTGCTTGACTGCAGACCTACCAAACTTCTAAACTGGTTTGGTCTGTACTGTTGCTTAACAAAAAGCAGTGAGCTGCTGTAGTCAGTGGAAAATTCATAAAAGGTTCGTCAAACTAATGCTCTAGATTCAGATTTAGTTAAGACACTGAAATTAATATTTTAATTAATATTTTAATATCTGTAGACTTTATTTGATGCTCTGTAGTAGTACTCGCTTAATTGCCATTGCCAGTTTCAATGTTTTGGGATTTCCTTTGGTTGTTTCCTGTTTAAATATTATGATTTGTATTGCAGTTGCATCCATATATCTTCAGCTTAGCTTATGAAATATGACAAAGATGTTGCTTTAGTGTCTGCTTCACAGAGTTCTTTAATGTTGCATCTATATATTCGGAGATTTTGAGGCAGTTGTGGATTGTCCAGTGTAGAATGGTGTCCTTGAAAGTATATTGCTATTCTTGGAGGGGAACAGAGTAAGTTTTAAAATTCAAGCAAAAATACTTACCTTTAAATTAACTGTTAATTCTTTTCTTGGTTAGTTCTTTTTCATGTCTTAGTTCCTGGCTCTCTATGGGCTATTTTGATTGTGCTCACAAGAGCTAATGAAATCCCCTCTGTAGTCATTAAACTGAAATACAGGCCCACACCTCTGCTTCACAGTTTTTAGGGGTCTGCTGATCGGAAGCTGGTGAGGAGCACTGCATAGGTAATGTTGCCCTGAGGTCTGCCCCGAGCTGAGAAAACTCTTCCTGCCCTGGTCTCTCCCCTCTTCTGCTCATGGCACCTCCAGGTTGCTGCAGTGGCTGAGCTGGCCAGGTTAGCCCAGTGCCTGGGCTGGGTTAGGTGGTGGCCCTTTGCCCAAACCTGAGTGAGATCCTTGGTTGTTCTCCCACCTGCCCTCGATTGGAAGTGGGAATGTGGTATTTAATCCATCAGAGTGGATGCATATGGTAGCTCGCCTGAAGCTGTGCTGGGTTGTGTGTAATCATTCCAGCCATCTGTAAGAATCACCAGTAAGGTGCTGGGAGGATTTTACATTGTCTGAATATATACAAACTCCCTGAAATTTTTGAGACCTGAAATCATATTTACTGTGTGGCTAAATTGCTGAAAGTAAGTTTACCAAAGAGTGGCCATTCCTTCTGTAAAGGTAATGCATTTCTCAGTTTAAAGTAGTCAAAGAGAGAGTGTTTAATGGTAAATTTTGTTTTTAAAAGTCCTTTAGGAAATGAAAAAATACTATCCACACAAAATTTCATGCTCCAAGTAATCTTTTATCTCCTCTAGAAACTGTATTCTTGTTCAATGAGTAACCTGGTTTTTCCTGCCTCCCAGAATAGACAAGATGACCTAGATCTAGAGCTTCCTGGGGAAAAGTTCACTTCACCCTATATATATATACATATATATATGTGTGTGTGTGTGTGTGTATGTATAGTCTCCTGAAGTGTAGCTGTCATTTACTCTGAGCTGATGAGCTGAAAGAGAAAAGAGCTGAAGTTTTAGGCTGAGGTAGGGAAGAAGGGTGTTTTATCCCTCCTATTTTGGAGGAATCTATCTTATGCACATGTCACCAACTGGATTACAGCCAGGTGAAGGCCAGCCTTCCCAACTTCCAGCTGTAACACTGGATTTCGTGTCTCTGTGTCTCCTCAATCTGCTGTGGCTGAGGAATGACCAGCTACCTCTGTTAAAGGAGTGAATTGGATCCTGCCTTTGTGCCAGCAGGAGTTTCTGCCCAGGACTCTGAACGTGATATCCTGGGGTCAGTCTGTTCTTTGCTCCAGCCAGATCACGCAGATGGAGACTCCTCCAAGCAGTGTTGCTGGCATAGTGGTGTTTTTATTGGAAAGAAAAACTGGGAAAATGGTAGTAACAACTACATAACAGATGCTACCAAACAGGCTGTTGATGTTGAGGGATCAGGCAAGTGTTTCCACCTCAGGGTGATGAGTCAAACAGTGAAGTGTACTGTAGGCTGTGGGAAATTTGCCTGTCCTTTTGTCAGCATTAGGCCTTTTTTCAGATACAGGAGAGTTTATCTGAGTGCATTGGCAGCTTGAGTGATTTGGACTTCTACAGCTTTTCTGGGGAGAGAAGGGGACTTTCCAAGTCCCTACAGAAAGTGCCACTGCCTAAGGACACCACATAATCCTCTCCTGGGGCCTTCACCACACCAGGGCCAGTGCTGGTGGAACCCACCAGTGCTCCTCTGGTGGGCTGTGTACATCTCTGGCATGTGCAGAAAGTAGCAGCTGTGTTCATTTAACTGGATGGCAGGATCCTGCTCCAGAACCCAAAAATAACGACTTCAGCAGGCCCAGCTCAGCAATGAATACAGCCAGGGCCTGAGGAGAGGCTCAGAGGCTGTCTCTGTGTTCAGCAGACCCCTGGCTAAAACCAGGCAAAAATGTGGTGTACCTTGTGCTCAGGTGTTGTGTGTGTAGATGTTTCTGGGACGAGGAGGTCCAATCTAACCACGCACTGCTGCCAAAAAGGGGTTGTTTCTCTTTTCCCTCTTGTTTTCCACATGGAGCCCTGTTCTCTGCAGTTATTCCATGGTGGCTGTCATGCTTGGCAGGTCAGCTTATACCATTTAAGTGTCTGGAATAGGTTATCTTAGTCTTCTTCTGGGCAGATTAGTGAAATGAGCTGACTTCCTGGTGAAGATTTGATTTATCAGCACTCTGACACCTATAGATTGCATTTTACTTAGTGACATCTGTGGGAAGATCTAGAGATGTAAAGTATTAGATGTGTGCTATTACTACCAAGTATTGGAGTAGTTTTGACTTTTCTGTGTTGAAATTAAGGCTGTGCTTTACTGTGTATCAGAGCATGTACAGGATGAGTATCTGATACTGCTTTGGGCAGTGAGTGCATTTGAGAATGGTCTGTGCATGAAATGTGGCCTAAAGTTGCCATTTTTAACTTTAGCAGGGTAGTAATTTCAGTTGAAGGGAGTTTACTGCTTTGGGACAAATGTGTGATGTGGACAAAGCCCTAATTCTTTGTCTATTAAACGTGATCTTTCTGGTTTAAAAAAAAAAAACAAAACCAGAAAAAAAAGAAAGATTCTAAGTTTGTCTACCACAACCACCTTTAAAGATTCGTGAGTGCTTTTCTTTGCTCTTTGTCTTATTAAAGAAGCTTCATTAGTGTTACCTAACAGTGCATGAGTAGGCTTGGTGAGTGCAGGAGTGTCTGAAGACTTTGACAGCCTGTTCATAATGTGCAGCAGACTGTGATGTCCCTTGAGACACAACTGACCACAGTAACATCATTGATCTGCATTGTGGGTGCTGCTCTGCCTCTTTCTTCACACAAGCCTTCCAGTTATGACTCCATGGATGGTTTCCAAAGTCTGAATGTTGCTTGGCAAGCTTTGTCACTGCTGTTAGGAGTTTGATTACCTTTGTGCATATGTATGTGGGGACTGCCAGTGTCTGTGGCTTTTAGTAAAACAACCTCCCTGTTGTCTAAAATGTTTAGAATTAAGAAATTATTTAAGTGTGCAAGGGCAGGAGCTAGGCTGGCTGCCTCAATTTGACTGTTCTGTTTTGTATGTTGTGTCTCCTTATTCTAGTTTGGCATCTCTCAGAGGAGGCCACTGGCTTCCTGTTGAAGCCAGTCTTAATTGAGGCAAATAAAGAGACAAAATTCTATTTCAAAAAATAAATTTGAGAAGCAAATCTTGCTGTTTCTTGATGCATCCACTCATGCAGCATTACCAATTCTTATCCTTGCTAGAGTAATGCTGTGCTCTTATGTAGCTCAATCCCCCTTGCTCAGAACCTTTCTGTTCAGCTTTCTGAATTCAGACCCAGCAACACTGAACACAAGCAGTAAATACCATCTTTGCAGCTTTTTTGCATCTCATTAACTATGTTGGTCCAGGCTTAGTTTTTGGCTTGGAGAGACCTACCAAAAAAACCCTCAAAACCACAGGAGATGGGGCTGCTGGGGCAGAGAGGACACCCTTCCTTGTCGGTCATATTCCACATTGCCAGGGCTGTGGGGCACTGCAAAGCTCTAGAAATTGTTTTCTGAATGAGACTACTAAGGTTGCTTGGATTATTTCACAGGATATGCTGGCCAGGTTTCAGTTTGAATTCAGTTACGCATTTCAGCTGGACAGAATATAACTATTTAAATTAGAGCAGTAGCTACTGCCCTTTCTGCCTTAAAAAGACTTAAGTAATACAGCAAACTAAAGGAAGACAAATATTATTTTAAACCCTAATTGCAGAGTGGTTACCAGCAATAAAGTGCCTGTAGATTGACACAGACTGCAATAGTGCCATGTACACTTCTTCACTGATGACCTTACATTTTGCTTGCCATGGGCCAAATCCTCACTAGTGGTGCAGCTGCCTGGTGCTACTCAAGCAGCACAAGTGGAATTTCCAGCTAGCATATGCTCAGCAGAAAAAACTTTATAAAGGTCTTTTGTTCAGCCCTGCCTTCATTCCTGCTTCTGCCTGTAGACTGTGCTGCAGGAGAAAGGGTTTGGCCAAGAACGTTCGTGTTCCACTGTCAGTATCTTCCACCAGTGAGCTGTCAAAACCCTCCCTGAGATCAAACCAGAATTCCTAATGGAAAATTATTTTGTCCAAAAATTTTTTTTCTCACATTTAAAGCTTTTGTTTTGTTAGTGTCTTAAACTTCCAAGTGGGCATGACAGTGTTTGCTGACTTGGCTTCAACAAAATGAGGCTTATCAACAAAATGAGTGTTATCTTTTGTATTTTATTTAAATTAGGTTTGAGTTAAACATGACAAGCATTATTGCTAGTTTTTACACTGCATCAGAGATTATGTTAATTTGGATAACAACTGTTTTCAGTACAGTCTTGAAAATTGCATATTAACAAGTGTGTGAATTGGACCATTTTCTGGTTTCTTGACAAGGGGATATATGGATAATTTTGCATATGCTCAGTGAAGTTATTTTTTGCAGACCATGGAGGATTTTGAAAGACACTGGTCAAGCTTTGCCCTGTTACCCCTAAGGGGGGGCCTCTTTTGATCAACCAAGAACTAAGGCTCAAGAAGCTTATTTCACAATTCTAGATTATTTATGGCAAACTTGCACCTGTTATTCTTCTACCAGGTGGGTCTTTAGTTGTCTCTCTGATGTTTACACTCCTGATTTATTTAGAGATCCTATATCCCTTTCAGCCTTTGTTTTTCTGGGCTAACACTTCTATTTTTATTTTGTTTATTAGCGGATATGATATTCAAACAACTTGGTTTTCCTGAAAAACAAAATGTCTCATCTGTAGTCAGTAACAAAAACAACAGTGAAAAAAAGAAAATATTAAAATAGGGCATGTGTTAAGTGATGGAGTGAGTGTTGACTGACCACTCAGCATTTTGCAGTGAATTTGTCATGGGGACTCAGAGACAGTACTTCAAATCTGCAGACTGTGAAGCTCCAAGGGGTGAGCACCTTTTCATGTGCTGCTGGATGTTCTCCTCTGTCACTGAGGTAAACCATTCCATAGCATGAATGAAGACCTCACCAGGAGTGCAACACTACATGGAGTGATACAAATTGGAACCAGGCCTGTAAGTTATTTCAAGGCTAATTTCAGTTTAGAGCTTCAGCAGAGAAGAGCAATTTTCTGTAACCAGATTTCTGGTCTGAAATTACTCTGGTGTTCAGCAGATTTCATGTGATGAACACTCGACTCTTTTTTGCCAAAGTTCATGGAGAAGGCCATGCCCAATCCTTTTCTGCCCCCAAGGAAGAACACAGAACTGCCCATCTTCCAGAAGTATCAGCTTCTTTCTGTTTCTACTGTGTGATTCAAAACAAGTGAAAGAACAAAAAATTGTTTGCTGCAGTAATTTCTACTGATGTCTTTACTGCACTGGAGATTGATCTGTAAGAAAGGTGGTATCCCATTTAAAGACAGGAATTCAGGTTCATCTTGTTACCTTGCCTCTTTGGTTCAGCAAATCTTTTGGGGTTCCAGGGAAGCACATTCCCTGACTTCACTTAACTGCAGCCAGCTGTAAGGAGACAAAGTGAGTTTAGTCCTGTAGACTTGCAGGAGTGGCACTAAATGCTATCTGCTTCCCAAGTTACTCTGCTGCACCCACTGCCTGTTGGAGAGGTCTCCATTCAGGGATCAAAGGGTGAGCTGACTAGAAAGTCTAGAAAGATAACAAAAATGTTTCATAGTCATTGAGTCGTGATATTTCTGCTTATGAAGTTAAAGTCTGAGCAACAAGCTGCTTTTTCTTTTGGGGCTTATCTAGGTATTACAGTTTCCTCTGTAGTTCCACCCTAATGACTCCCAAGGTAACAAGACTAGATGTCTAGACTAAATGTCGTAAATTAAACGTAAAGAACTCACAGGTTTTCTTGATAGCTGTTCTGCTGGGGCTGTGTGTATTTTTTTTTTACCTCCAAAAAATCTCACTGTTACTCCATTCTGGCTTTTTGTCGTGACTGAAGTTTTTCTGTGTGAGTATAAACTGACAAAATTTATTTTAGTGAGCGTGTAGGTTGCAGCAGGACATGGTTATTCTACCCTAAACATTAATGCAGAAGAATACAATGAGTACAAGTGTTTCTTTATATTTCCATAAAGCCTGAGACTGTTGTTAATGACATTGGGCTCTCATTTCTGGCTCAGGGGGACAACAAAAGTAGTGTGAACCTCACCCAGAGTGATGGAGTTACACTTCAGTGCAGGATCTGAGCTATATCCTTATATGTGTGTGTAAATGTTCTTGGTAAATTAGAGCTTTTAAATATGCACAGACAAATTTTGTATTTCCATGAGACTTTCTCAATTCCAGCTGTAAAACTGCCTCCTGTGTATCACTGTATGTAGTGTTCAGGGTTTCTTGTGTTCCTCACACAATGTGAAAGATGGATTGTTGCATATGGATGAGCTGAGGCTGGAAATCTCCAGGCTTTGCAGCTGCCCTCGTGCGGGTGTGTCAGGGTGAAATGGGGCTTTGTCTTCCAGCCAGTCAGTCCATATTCAGAAAAATGACCTCTCTGTTTTCATGTCCCTCCTCTCAAGCAGTTTTCTGTTCTTCTGAGATTTAGTGGCAGCCTGAGCCATAATTCAGGCAAGTACTTAAGTAGGTGCTCAAGTGCCATGTCCCTGGTAGTATCTGAAATCCTTACTAAGTGTGCTACTGGGGCTGTAGTGGTAGATTGGTAGGTTTTGCTGATCCATGCAGACAGCAGGATGAATCCATTGTGGAAACTTCAAGTTTTCCTTCAGAAAGGCAGTTGTAAACAAAACCCTGTTTTCCATGGTAGTGGGTGCAGGCAAGGGAATATTCTGACAAAATAAGTTTTTCTTCATCCCATTGGAGCTGAACCAGATGAAATGGGAGTTGCAGAGGCTGGGTTGGGCTCTGTGCTCCCCATCTCCCCCCTCACCCTTGCAAAACCTTGGACCTGCTTCAGTTCCCCCTTCAAACCTCCTACTCCAAAATCACCTGTGCTGAAACAGATGTGTATTTTTGGTGTGAAACTAGCATGGGCAAGATCCAAAGATGAGTGTAAAAAGCCCCACTACTCCATAGATTGAAAAGGTTGATTAGGGAGGTGTTTGCATGTACAGTTAGTGGTGGAGGTTGTACCTTATTTATCTGGGAAGCTGAATGATTGCCATTTGTCCTGCTTGCGCCAGCAACTGGCTGTTTCATACACAGCAGTGAAATGACACATTGTTGTCTGGTGGCACATTAAAGAGATAACCAGGTGCCCATTGAATTGTCTCTGTGCATTTAAAACTTTAAAATAGTAGGAAAAATGTGTTCTGGAAATATTTCACTTGTATAACCAACCCCTGAGAGAGCTATTTATGATTTCTCTACCTGTTCTTGGCACAGGCTTTTTTTCTGTTAGAAGAGGTTTGACAGTTGCATGAGATCACACTTGGATTGGTGCCCTGCAAGCTGAAAACGCAGAGTCATTGCTTGTGAGGACAAGACTTAGCTGGAAAAAATAGCAACATTGCCCTTGTGTTCAGTGCTAATACTGCATCGAGAAGTGGAGCTCTGTCAAGCTTTAGTGTGCCTTGATATTCATGCAGTCATTACTTGCTTTATATAAATAGAGAACTGCTTTTAAAAAAACCAAAACAACAAACCAAGAGATTTAGAAATACTCATTTAATGCTTGGGATGTTCCTTTAAAATTAATAAATGACTGGATGAGATGAGCCAATAGGCTGATTCGGTGCCTCTGGCTATTTACAGCTGCTGCTTATTAACTCAGAGATGAAATAATTAATGTTATTATCAAATAGTGCTAAACAAATAGATCACTTTTTTTGTGTGTGCTCATTCTCCCTGAAGCAGGAGATGTCAGTGAGTGGGTGCCTGGGGGAAGTGTCAGTGTCCACACTATGGAGTGTGCTGAGCTGTGCCTCTTGTGCACAGCCCAGCAGTTCAGGGTGCTGATTCAAACCCCAGTTCCAGCCTCAAGATGTGGCTGAAATCACAGAAAACTCCAGTCAGTTTTCCAGGATCTGGCGGAAGAGAGGAGCTGTTGGCTGGGTGGATGGTAGGGACACCCTCTCCAAGCGCCCTCACCAGTGGCACTGGGACAGTGGCACACACAGACTCAGACTGTGCTTGAGGTGCCCCAGAGCATGGCAGGTGCATGTGAGGTTTCACCTCCCTGTGGCTCTCCAGCAGGCTGATGCAGAAACATGCTTAAAAAAATAAAAAAGCTGTGGTTTTGCTGTTGCAAAATGCAAAGTTGATGTATCCTTTAAGTGGCCTCAGGAAGCCTCCTGGCTGCCTGTGCACAGTTCCCTGCTGCGCTGAGGCTTCTCACACACCTTGATCTCAGGGTATCTATCTGCTGTTCATTAGAACATCAGATGCCAATAAGAAAATAAAAAGGCCTGTGGAGCTGAGTACCTGAGTACCATCAAACTGCCAAGGTGTGGCAGCTTTCTACTTGAGCAAGCATTTGTAATTGAGGATGGCTTTGTTAAAAAGGCAATTAAAATATTTCAAATAGAGTACAAAGTTATGATGCAGTGAAGTATAGCACAGATTCCTGGGTTTTGGGACAAACCCTGCTGTCATGGGCTGCCTCACAGACACAGTCTCACAGCAGGTGCCCCACACCTGCAGTCTCTCTGCTGCAGGTTTTCCTGCTCTGTGGTTACACAGACCCAGCTCATCACCAGCCCCATCTGCTTTTTGAAGCTCTTTGCAATAGCATGTGGACTGCTGCCCCTTTTCTCCCCCAAGCCTTTTATCCTTAGTAGAGCAATCTGTTTTCTCTCCTTTCCTTATGCTGTGGCAGAGCTTTGTACTGCATGAGTCCTGCTCTCCTGAGTCCCTGTTTGCTGTGAAGCCTGATGGAAAATTCTTTCATCAGGTGTGGCAGAGGTTTGCAGTGTGTGAGAGTCCTGCTCTTCAGAGTCCCTGTTTGCTGCCAGTCCTGACAGAAAAATGTTCATCAGGTTTCTGTTTGGCTTCCCTTGCTGGAGGAGCCTGTTGCTGGTCCACCTTCCCATGTTCTGGCACAGCTTGGCCCCAGTAAAGGGAAGGTCCCTGTCAGTTTGCAGAAGCATTCTCCTACATTGCCTCTTCTGTGTGCTTTGGTGAGGTAACAGACTGTATCTCTATAAAAAGAACAACTGTGTCCTCTTTCAGACCTCTTTTTGGGGCTTACAACCAGGTGGCTACAAAAAAGCCTAGGGTAGTGCTTGAGGGGCAGATGATCTGAGGGAGCTGCTGCTGTGGCTGTTTGTTTTCGTTACATGTGTTACCTCTTACCTGAAGCTGAATTGACACCTCACAGAGACCCTACATAAGGATGATGTTCTCAGTCTAGCTGGGATTGTTGTGTCTATCTAAGTCCTTTTTTAGGAACCTGATGCAGGAGGACCTGTGCTCCTCGATAGGATGCTTTTGGATGTCTGTGGAAAGGAGCTTAAGGCAGGGCTGTTACACTGCATTCTGGAGTCCTCTTTGCCCAGGGAGGGTGCTTGTCTTGTGTTGAACAGTAACACTCAGCCTAGAGATGAAATAATTTGTCGCTTGATTTCTCCAATCCTTTGATATCGTACTCACTCATTTTCTAAAATCCTTTCCTAGTCCTGCATTATATTTCTCTGCTATGTGTTATGATGTTCTCATTATTTCAAACTAGCAGCCTTAAATACATACAGATACCTGTCTATTTACACACTGAAGTATAGCCTGCATTTATGCCTCAGCAGCCCTCCCCTGATGGATTGACTGCTCGTGCCTTCAGCTTTATATGCATTTTCATGTTTACTTCCTGGCTTGGCCCCTTATACCCAGTCTGTCCACTTGGCTAATTAGAAGAGATTTCCATAATTTTCTACCTTGCTCCTAAAGTCCTCAGAAGGGCTGTTTTGTTCTTAGAATTGCCATGGAGCTGACCTAATTCTTGCCAGAAGATACATTTTAGCACTCTTGCTATTTTTAAGTGTTTGGAGTCAGGTTTTCACAATTGGCTTGAGTCCCAACAGGGGCACTCCTCCCATTTTCCTCTTGCGTGCCTGTTCCCAGCTTCCCCAGCAGCTGCAGAGATCACTGTCAGTGGCAAGGCTTGTTTGCTTTCCATGAAGGGAAGAGTCAGTCAGAGCAGTGTCCTTGGAGCCATTGCAAGGGACGTGGCAGGACCCACAGTGCTGTTTTAGACCAGCTGGAGTCAGCTGTGCCCTAATCCCCAAATTCCCTGAAATGGCACCATAAGCAGGGACTGTGTGTGCTTACTCAGCTGCAGCGAGTCTGTGGGTTCAGTAGCAGTTCAGGGCACAGTGTGCACTGCTGTTCACTCCTGGTGCCTTGCATTGCCCACCTGAGGTCCCTTATATCCCTGTCCTCTTTCCTGGGAATGCCTGTCCAGTGATCCATACCCAGCCCTTCATACAGAGGACTTGCACACACTTGTCAGGGTGATGCAATGCTTCGGGCTGGGAGCTTTGGGCCAGGCCCATGTCTCAGGTGGCAGAAGCACATGGGAGCTTTTTGTATCCAGAGGTGAGTCAGAGCCTCGGGCTGGTTTGGGGTGTGCACGGGGACGGTGTCCGGGACAGATCACACACGTCCTTCCCTGATCCCACATCAGGGAGCAGCAGGGCAGGGTGTGAGCAAAGCCTGTTTGCTGCTGCACCCAGGGCCTGGCTCAGCAAGAGTCACAGCTGCCTGCAGACTGTGTGTTCCCCAGGGTGATCAATACTACCATCTTTTAGCTGTTACCCCTTCGATTTACATTGTAAACAAGTGGCACTGACTGATATTCACCCTTTGCAGAAGGCAAATGTGTCTAAAGGAAGTGTGAACAATTCCCCGATGTCTGTGTGGACTGCTCATGTTCTGCCAGCTTTTCCATCATAGCTTCCCCCATCTTTTATGCTTGAATGCAACCTCCAAAAACCACGTTAAGTCCATTCATTTGTTTGGGGTGTTCTTTTTAATTTTTGCTTCCTGCTACCCAGCAGTTCCACAGCAGTAAGTGGGTGGCACACAGTAGCTTCACTTTACCTTTCAGCAGAGGACGTAGTCTGAGATATTTGTTTTCAGCCTTTTCCACCTCAGAATAGTTTTCTTTCCCCCAAAATTTCAACTGTTTATTTGCTGTTAAATCTACTTCTCAGTTTTCCAGCAGCCATCTCGCTGAACCCTTAGTGTTGTGTTTAATGCAGCCATAGCACTGTAATAACTGTCTGCTCCTGTCAGGCCTAAGGAGGGGTTTCTGCAAAGAAAAGGGGCATAAGTGGGAGAGAACATGTACCAAGAACACAGATGTGGGGTTGCTTATGGGCTAGGATGATCCACGTTCACATGCTGTTCTTCCACCACCAGCTGCAGAATTGATTGCTGGTCCCTTCTGCTAGATTTTCTCCCTTCCCAGCTGCTTTGCTTTGTAGTCCCTGGGGTTTTCCAGTCTCAGGAGGCTGTATTTTGTGCCTGAGTGTCCTTAATTTAATGTTTAGGTGCAACTGTTCTTTCCCAGATTTTCTCACTGCAGCAGCGTGACAGAAAAGCATGAATTTTTATAAATTGTTTATGAATCTTTTCCTTCTCAGTATAAAAACAAAGCCTATTAAAATAAACATGCTGGGAGCTGTAACAAGAGGGCTTTGTTATCTCTCAGAAGTTGTGGCCTGATGCTGTAAGTTGAGCTGTCAGTGAGACTGGAGGGATGGAATCAATTCTCTGGTGAGCAATTTACTGGTCTGGGACATGTTGGTGTATAAATTACTGTCTTTCCTGAAGACATTCACACTCTGGTGTTTGATGGGATCTCTGGAGAAAGGAACAAGGACGCCTAAAATTGACACAAATCTGGTGAACAAGAAATAGGCACTTGGAACCATCAGTACCCAAGGCTGACGCCCTTGAGTCAGAGAAACCTGCTGTGCAGCCTGGAAATGTAAAAACTGGCTGTGTCAGGAGACTGTGCTTCCAGGGAGTAATTACTGCTTTTTAATTACTGCTTTTTCCCTACAACTCTTTCTTGCTAGTCTTTGATATTTAGCTTTGCCTTGATGGTTAATCAAATTTCAGAGCAGGTGACTCTGCAGAGCTGCAGGTGATTTCCATCTGCCAGGTAAGGCTGGGTTTGCTGTGGCCAAGCTGCAAGGGCACTGCCAACTGTTTGTCTTGGCAGTAGGTATATAGCCTTTTTGGGTTTGTGTGACAGCACGGGGACAAAACTTGAAAGCCTTTTTCTCACAGCCCTTGTCACTGTCTAGGAAAGCAGCAGGCAGGATACATCTACTTTGTACCTCCTCTCCCTGTCGCAGACCTATTTTTGGTAGCAAAGCTGAGCTCAGGGGACAGGTGATATTTTAAGAGTCAGCAGTCAGGAGTCACTTTTGTTCGTGGTTGCTACTCTTTACCAACTCTTCAGATACATTTATTTCCCAGTAGTTTCAGTGGAATAATTGTGAAGAATGCACAAGACAGTTTTACAGCTTTGGTTGTAGTATGAAGGAAGCTGTGCCATCTCTGCAGAACCACCACAGCTTTCACCAAAAAACACCTCTCTGAAGTGTGATCCATGACTCACAACAGGTGTTGCTTCTTAACTGGAGTCAACAGCTGGAGGAACACAGCACAGATCCTGCAGGTTCCTCTCTTATGTGCAAACTGGTTCCTGTTCTGCTGTTTTAATTACCAACCATATTTGCAGTGCCCAATTCCTACAATGCCAGACTTCATAATCTTTCCCTAGGAGCACCGTGGTGGGAAGTGTGTGTGCACATGTATCTGATCTCTCTGTCCCAGATGCTCAGTCCAAAAGGGAGAGAGGAGAGGAGGAGATTTTTCTTTCAGAAGATCTTTTTAGCATTAAGTGCCCAGCTGTTGCAGTTATTCATACTGAGTGACTGACTACTTGGAAGCAGAAATATAAAAAAATTGGGTAACAATTTCATTACATGATGTTTTATAGCAACTGCTATTCACCTTTATAAATTAACTGCTCTCTTCTGTATGGCAGAAAAAGGCTTTTATAGTTGGCAGGCTGCTCGTAATATTCTAAGGATTATTAAAGTAAGCTGTAGTTGTTGTATAATGCACGTTGTAATGGTGCATGGTTTTACATTAATGTGTCTTGAGGGAGGATATTATTTCAGAATGTGTATTCACATATGGATGGAGTTTGAGTTTTTTCACCCTGATTAGAATGACATTCACAGAAAAGGTCCCTGGACCATCATCCCAGCAAGTTCCTTGTGAGTAATGAAGTGAGAAGAGAAAATTTCATCAAATTCAGCAGGAATTTTTGAAACAGACCTGGAAGAGTACAATTTTTTTTTTCTCACCTCCTGACTTTACATTTATAAACTGAGGCTGTTCATATTTGGGTGAGTTATTTGGGCTCCCTGCTCTCCTTAGAGGTGAGAAAGCTGGGGAGCAGCCAGGCTGAGCTGTGTGTAGGGGTGATGAGTGCTGCCATGGGGCTGCAGTGTGGTGGGGGCTGCTGTGTGTGAACCAGGGCAGCTGCCTGCAGACATCCTGTTCCAGGCAGGACATTTGCAAGTCGAAGGGATTTAAAGAACAGAGCTGTGGGAACAGCTGGAGAAATGCAAATGGAACTGTTATATTTGCATTAATTAATTAGTCAACGACCGCAAGGAGCGTGAGCGCTACAGCTACTGGTGTTTAAAAAGTGTGAAAAAGATGTAGGATAAACATAGTTAGGGACATGTTTGTCTCCTCTGTCAGACTGAATTAACAGATACATTGCTGATCTGGTGATAAAATGAAAATTAATATCCCAGGGTGAGACACAGAGAGCACTGGATTAGGTGAGGAAAGAAATTTGGAGATGGAGGGCAAACAGTGAGTCTTTAATTTCTGGAACTATTCAATACTAGGAATTATTGATCTGACCTTTGACCACCCTAATTTGGGTGTGTTGGTGCAATTATAAAAACAACAAGCAAGCAAAAGCCTTGATAACATACTGCTGATACGTGGAATAGATGGATCTTAAAATAATCTTTATCCAGGGATTAAGAGTTTCTGATCTACCACTGACCTGTTTTCAGAGTATTACAAATTCATGGTACTTGTGAAAACAAGACAAAAAGGCTGTAAAACAAGAGAAAAGCAGATTTACAGCAGCGTAAGTAACTAAAGTAAGTTTAATTGCATTAATGAGGAAACTTCAAACCAAAAACTGTTGGGTGAAACCTCCTTTTTCTAGTCAAGAATCCAAAGTGTGCTTGGAAATCTATGTGTAGAAAGTTTCTGGGCCTTTTAGGCTATGTGTGAAAATGTTTATTTTCATGATGAGTGAAAAATGCAGACCTCCAGATACCCTTTATGATTTTTTTTCTTCCCCCCAAAGGAGGAGGAGCTGGGGTGAGATGGAGACAAATGCTGATTTAGTCCTTAAGTCTGAATTAATGCTGCTCTTTTTAAGGGCTGAATAAACATTGTGAGTGAATTACTTCTGTGCACAGAAAGCCAGGGAAACTTGTGCTGATACCACTGACTTTGTGAACAAAGAGAAAGTTGTGTATCTCCAGGATTATGGACATCTGAGGTGTTTCATCATTACTAAATTCTTATGGGAAAAAAAATAATTGACTAAAGCAAATGAAGTGCCAGAAAGTGATTTTTATTTCAATGCCTGACAGTAATATGTGGATTTGATTATTTGTTTTGGCCTTTTTAGGAGTTTTTGTGCGTAGTAATAGAGTTAGCATGAAATTTCATCTTCATTTGAAGTGCCTTGCATCTTTATCAAATGATAAATAACAGACTTTTTGGCTAGAAGTCCAGTATTTTGTAATTTTGTCTGCAAAAACATTTTCCATGGTCGATAAGAAAAATGTGAGACACCAGAGCAATAAATTCATGCTTGTCTTTGGAGTAAAATAATATTTACTTGGGTAATTCAATATTTTTTATATACACACATGTCAGGGGGCCCCTGGAGCTGAGTGAAGTCTTTGAGTCGTTCCCACCTGAAGTCTTGAACACCCACCCTGGAGGAGCAGGACCTTGGTCAGTGAAAGCAGCCTTTATAAACTGCTAAGGATTTGCAAAGGGGTGAGAAACGCCCATGGGACCAGCAGCTTGGAATTATAATTGGATGTTTTGACTCCCAAAATTGCTGCAGAGATTGGGTAGTGCAGAAATCCAGGGCTGCAGCTGCCACATGGCCAGGAGCGGGGCCAGCTGAGTGTGTGCCCAAGGGGCTGCCAGGGGGGCAGGAGCCCAGCTCCACTCTGGGCTGGTGCTCAGGGTCTCCTGAGGGAGCTGGGGATGTCACTCTGCAGTCAGAGAAACCCAGCCTCTCAGATTCTCATGAATAAATAGTTTAAAATAGTTTTAGAATCATACAGGTGTGAACACACTTTTTCTTTTTACCTGTTGGAGGGAAGGGAGCTGGTTTGAAAGGGTCGGTGGTGTTGTACCCGATAATGTGACACTGCAGTGTGTGTGGCTGTGTTCATTTCCCTGGTACATTCATGTGCAGGGCTCCGTTTGGGCAGAGATCAAAGTGCCACCAGGCAGCCTGTTCAGTGCTTGGGTATCGAGTGGTCTCTGTGGTTTATTTACAGTAATTTGTTCTGCATTTTTCACAACAGCCACACCAACCCCAGCTCTCTGCATTCTCGAGCGTGAGGACATCGTGCTGAAAGACAGCACCATTTTCACCCAGTTACTCCTCTGACAAGAGGTTCTTGTCTAGAATGTGAAACTGTAGAAACCCCCAGCTGGCGACTATAAATTCCTGCCTTAATGGGCTGTGTCAGACAGTCGGGGTGGCTGTGCGGGAGGGAACCTGAGACAGGATGCCAAGGGGAGGAGTTTCCATCCAGCGCCGGCAGCCGGGAGAGCATTTGTGTGTTTGGCACAGGCTCCCTCCAGCCCCTCCGCAGGGAAGGTGATGCCAGGGGAGAGGGGCGCTGCAATAATGCACAAGTGGCTTTCCCCAGCTGCAGCGTCCTTCGGTGGTCACTCACAAGTGCCTGTAAAAGACTAAAAACAGGAGAGTGAGGTTTTGTTCTTGTCTGGCGTATCACAGACTTAAAAGTTGTGTTGATCTCTTGTCCAAAACTGAACCATGCATGTTGATTGGGCAGTGTGTGAGTGTTGCTCGCTTCAGAGTGTTCCAGATGTGGCCGTTCTAACTCACAGCAGATTCTTACTTAGCTCTAGTTTCCTTTTGTTATATCATTTTTGCTGAGATCACCAGTTTGCTGTTCTGATGCAGATATTCACTATCAGTTTTCATTGCTACTTTCAGACATTTCGAGGATTTCTTGGATGTTTTGCTCTCCTGTTTTTACTTTCACTGAATTTTTGCATTTTCACATGCAGCCATAGCTTAGGCCAGGGGACCTGTATTAAGTACAGTTCCCTCCCCTCCTCCTGCCCACACTGGCACCAGCCTGTGCTGTGCCTGTGGTTCATTGTACTGCTCCTTTTTTTCCTAGATGTGAAGGAGGTTACATCCCTCTCCAGTGCTGAGTGTTCTCTGTGTCTGTGTAACAAGTGAAGGAGGTAGCAGTAATGTCCTGCTGTTGTTTTAATAACTGTTC
Organism: Anthoscopus minutus; assembly: GCA_013399455.1. NCBI lineage: Eukaryota > Metazoa > Chordata > Aves > Passeriformes > Paridae > Anthoscopus > Anthoscopus minutus. The sequence goes on from VWYI01034305.1 coordinate 166,511, forward strand.
AAAGAGGTACAGCAAAGCCCTGGGAAAAAAAAAGTTACTGATAGTTTGTGGTGTTAAGTTCTTGAAACATAAAACCAGGACCAGGCTCTGCTTTAGGCTGAAGTGTTCAGTGCAGAGGCTCTGCAGCATTTTTCAGGGGAAAATGCTTTATTTTGCTGGTGCCAAAGGTTGCAGTCACTTTCTGACTACTATTATATCTGACAGACCAGCCCTAGGTTTAGCTTTTCTCTGCCCAAATGATGATTAGAGAATATTTTGGATAGTGTAAAACACTAAAAGGCAGCTGATCTGAAAGAATTCTGTGAGTCTGTGAAATATGGTTCAAAGTAGTCAGGAAATTAATCACTTGGAGAACCCCTGGCGTGTTCTGTCTTTTGAACCTTCTCATAATTCCTCTGAGTTCTGCCAGGAAACCAGAGGGGGAAATCCTAGGGTAGCTAAATTAAGAGATGACTGTGAATTTTACCCTACAGCTGAATTGCCAGTGGCAGGCAGTGTTCAATGAAGAATTGCCAGGCAGGCTTGTCTCTATAATTAGTATTTCTCAGGAGCAGGGGCTTCTGCTGCTGGGTGGCACCAGGGAGAGGCTGCTCACTCCTGGACAGCTTTCTCCTGCTCTTCCAGGAGTCCTGGCTGGTTGTCCACTTGCTGTGATTCCTGGCAGTGAAAGGAGAAGGGCTTTACTGGGTTTGACAAATGCAGTGTTACATGTGGGAGGTGACCTGTGCTGCCTGAGCTGCACACACCTGCCCTGGGCTCAGCTTGCACCAGTGTCCTCTGAAACAGCAAATTTGGCATTTGCCAAACAGATGATTCGGTGCATTGAGTGTCTGATGCAGCAAGTTTATTTTCAGACACATCTATAACTTGAATTTTTTTCTGCTGTTTAAGAAGAACCATTAAAATGGGTCTCTTGCAAGAAATTGCCTCCTCGTTAATAGCAGATTTATGGCTACTGGCCAATACTGTCCTAATAATGTTTCCTGTTCAAAATTGGTATTTATATAGCAAAATATGCTTTAAAAGCAAGTAAATTAAATACCATGTATTAATATAAATGTTAGTGAAAATATCTGATCTAAAATTCATTAATATTCAAAAGAATCTTCTCAGAATGTGATCAAGGACTGCATAATAGCTATATGTTGCCTATATTTTTTTTGTATGTATCCATAGTTGAATCCAGCTTGGGAGGAGTTGTAAAGTCATATTAATGTATGAGAAGAAACATAAAACTTGAGTTACTTACTTAAGCTGTTGTTTGTACTGTCCAGGTAAATTCTATTAACACATGAAAATTAGATCTACAGTTCTAGATTTAAGCTTGTGTGGCACAAAACCGTTCACGTGAATTTTAGTTATTGCAGAATAAGTAAAACCTTCCTCTCGAAAAATTTTGAGAGTAAGAAGTGTAAGCAGAGTAAGAAGAATTCCAAAGAATTCTTCCTAAAAAGAAGATAAAAATCACAGAATCCACTTTCAGTTGCAGATACTGGGACCCCCCTAAGCCCTTGAATTGCTCAGTTCTGTACAGTTCTGCACTTCACCTGTGAGGCTGGCTTGAGTTTCTTGTCCATGTATGAACAATTCCTGGAGATCAAAAGCTTTTGCAGAGAACAACCATGAACAGCTCCTTGCTCAAATCCTGCCCTCAATTCTCTATCCCTTTCTCATTATAATTAGAGCTCCAAAACTGCAAAGTAGGAGTGGGAGTTTATACAAATATTTGTAAGGCTGTGAATTGTACTGTGCTGTGCAGGGCTGGGAAAGCCTAAAAAAAAGTTTTTAACAGAAACATTTTGCTTTCAGGAGCAGGTGCCTGTTCCTGTGTATCACCCCACGCCGAGCCAGACTCGCCTGGCCACGCAGCTGACGGAGGAGGAGCAGATCCGGATCGCGCAGCGGATCGGCCTCATCCAGCACCTTCCCAAAGGCGTCTACGACCCCGGCAGAGACGGCTCCGAGAAGAAAATCCGAGAGTAAGTCCTGGGGATTGAATGGAAGGGATGTATGTGGCTGTTGCCTTGGTTTGGGATGCTACCCTGGGAAACCTGACTTTGTCATCCTGGGTTTGCCTTATTTTCAGGGACTGTAATTTAATGTAGCTTTTTAAAAAAAAAAAATGAAGCCCTGCAGAAGGCTGATGTGGTGAGTAGCATCCCTGCCAGGGGCAGGGGAGTGAACTCTGTGGGCTCCAAGGTCCCTTTAACCCAAACTACTCTGTGCATCTGAGGCTCTTTCCTTTATCTTACACAAGTCTACTCCTCACATTATCTACAAATACTAAAAGCATCCAGGAATAGATGTTACACTGCTTTTAATTTCCAGGTTGGTAACAGCAGCTTAAATATTTTATTTTTTTCCCCACCAGATGTGTCATTTGTATGATGGACTTTGTTTATGGGGACCCTATCCGATTTCTGCCGTGCATGCACATTTACCACCTGGACTGTATAGATGACTGGTTGATGAGATCCTTTACCTGTCCATCCTGCATGGAGCCAGTGGATGCAGCACTGCTTTCATCATATGAGACTAACTGAGCCAGGGTTTCTCTACTGAACCTTCAAGGAGACCATCCTCTTCAATGGGTTTGATCCTTTTGTCATTCAGCCCAAAGAGCCAGGAATTAGGAATTAAGATCATGCACAAAGTATACCTTTCCTAATAAATAAATAAAAAAATATTCCTGAATGGCTGCAAATATTGGAAAACATAGTATTTTAGAGACTATAGAAAAGTAGGTTGTTATTTTTAATGTAAAGCCTTGACCCACCATTGTCTTTTAATGTTCGTTCTTACACCCATATATAGGAATTGTGTAAAGTGTTACAGCAACTGTAAATGTTCAAACTGCGTGTACCCAATTTTATTAGCAGCAAGATAAGAGTATTTTTTCTCCTAAATAAAGTAACCAGTTTTGTTCTGATTCTTTTTCACAAGTCCTGGCATTTGGGTCAAGGCTTTATTGAAGTCTACATTTTATAACACTGGCACAAAGAAATAGTTTTAAGCTTGTTTGCACAGTTCTTTTTCTTTTTTTTTTTTTCTTTTTTTTTCATTGGAGATGGAATTCATTGCCTTAGGTCTTTTTAATAGTGTATTGTTATTGTTGGGCTGGCTCTATGCTTGAAAACCAGTTTATTTATAACCTGTTAAAAGTGCTATATTTTGTTTGCAGTTAGGAATATGCAGACTTCAAAGTGATCTCCTAGCTTGTAAGCAAACTGAGATGCATTATCCCTTTTCTACAAGTGATGCAGATTATGAAGATATGACACAAGTCCTGCAGTGAAACTGTGGTTTCATGGGGTTTTTTTATAACTTCCTTTGGTTTTGATTAAATAACAGTCCTTAAACTTTAATATGTGACCTTTAACTTGATCAGATTAAAAGTGGGCCGGATGAACAATAGTTAAGTTGCCATAACTGAAAAAAATATATATATTTGGAACTAATGTAGTGTTAGCATTGATCACTTATTCTACTTTTTTCTCCCTTAAAATGGTTGTCTTGGATCATAGCAAATGGATACTGCATCTCTCGTTCTTGTAGTTCTTAGGTTATCAGAAGTTAAGAATAAACATACTGTATCTCAGTCTCCTGTATTAAATGTATCTGTTGAGCCCTGCTGGCTGACACATCAGTCCACCAAACAGGAATGGATGTAGAGAGGAGAAAAATAGACTTTGTTCTGGACAGAAATGCAAAGTGTATATAAACACAGAGTGTCAGGGTAGCAGTGGATGGGCAAACAGTCCTGCTATAGCCAGAATGACACAGTTCCCTGATTTCTGTAGCAAACAGTATGTGCTTATTAGGAGAGGCTCCAGCAAAGATTGTAGCTGTAAAGACTTTTTTTTCACTTAGCATGATTTATTTCCTTTTTTCTTCTACCCCTCTCCCTTAATGTACCTACTGTGACTTCTGTGCATTCAGTGCCACCCTGACACAGTGAGAAGCCCTGGTCTTATGAAATGAAACACAATCTCAAGTTAACCACAGCAAATTGGGGGATGTTCTTTGATTGTGTTTCAGCTATAGTTTGAGTTCTTGATACAAGAAGTTTGTTTAAAGACCCAGGTCCTTTGAGGACTTAGTGCATTTACAGTAGAGGAGAGTAGTAACTCTGTGGGTTATGGATAAGTGGTCAGCACAGTGGAGAGTCAACATTTGTTTGTTATTCCTGCAGCTGACAGCACCCTGTTCCCTTAGAGAAGAACTCCAAGGAGCAGTCAAAAGGATCTGAAAACACTCTGCAGTTCTAGATTCACTCAAATGGCCACAAAATCTGGACACAATGTTTTGCTGAATTTATACACACCTAATTACATGAATCAAAATCTGGGAAGAGAGACCTGAAGTTGTGCAATATCATTGTTCCTTTTCATCATTCCATGTGTGTTCCTTTGTGTCCTCTTTTTTGTCTGTTTGTTTCAGGGGTTCTTTTTTTTTGGGTAAAACAATGTCCACATTAAGTATTCATTTCTTTATCTTGTTAAAACTGGCAAATGAACAATTTGAAAAAAAACAGTGTTGTCATGGTGGTATTAGTCTTTATTTATTACAAGACTTGATAAAGAAAGGTTTAAAAGAAGTAGGAAGTGATGGGTTACTGAGCTGAATGCTTTCCTAGGCAGTTGACACCCAAGCAGCTGAAGTTTTAACACTGATATTGACTGGGCTAAGGGAAAAAATTACTTTTATTAAAATACTTGTTAAATAGCAAAAAGGTGTGAAGGACCAAAACTGGAGCTGATGACAAAAGAACATTCTAGAAAAGTTGGAATTTTAGCTTTAAGACAAATGTGTAAATATAACAAATAAATCAAATTATTTTTCAAGTTTTTAGGTACAATACTTGTTCAAAGAAGAATTGATCTAAATTTAATTCAAAATAATCTATAACATGAATTCTAGCTAAATGTAGAACCACATCTGTGCCTTATTTCTACCTTCTATAAGATGAACAGATATTTAGGAACCTTAGAGGTGTCTAACAAATTACTTGCACTTCAAGCACATTTAGGCAGTCCAGCACAGCACAGCTGTTCCCAGCTGGAGCCTCCTGCAGCTGAGTGAGGGGAAGGAGTTGGCTCTGACTCACCTGAACCTGTTCACCCAAAGCCCTTCTTATGCCAGGGTGGGCAGGCCTATAGAAAAATGTCTGCAAAGCAGTTTGAAGGAAAAAAACAAACAAAAAAAGCCTCTGACAGCCACTGTGTGCAAGTAGCTGAGTCTGCAGCCCTCAAGAGCTGTTGCTTTGAAGCATTTTCATTGGGCCTGTGCAGCATGATGGAAACACTGAGTGCAGTGATGGCATTTGTAATTTAGAGCTGGACGTGGCACAGCCCTGGCACAGACCCAGCAGGGCTCAGGGATCACCAGGCTCCATTTCAGCAGCACAAGGGACACTGAGTGTGAAACCCACTCACCCCAGGTCAGTGCCACCACGTCACTGCTGTCCCCTCCACAGCCAGAGCTGCTGCAGAAGCTGCAGGGAGGGAGGGCAGCGCTGCACCAGGAGCACAGCAGGGACGGGCTTGGGTTCCACTTGCAGATGAGTAGGAAATGGATTTTGTCTCCTACATGAGAGGGAAACTCCCACAAACCTTAAGCCAGAGGTGTAACAACAAGTAAGAAATACTCAGTTTTGTACAGACCTTTATGCTTAAAAATTCTTGCATGTTACAGGAATTACCACTTTAATTATTTTACATCCAAGGTTGGTAATCCTTATTACTTGTTGCCAGTTCATTATGTGAATCTGTGGGAGAATCATACATAAACAAGCAAACCCAGCCCAGAGCATTTCTTTCTAAGGAGCATGAGCCACATAAGGGTTTAAAAGCTCCTAAGGTCTTACAGCTTCCCAGGGCTGAAAGCAATTCTGTGTTTGGAAGGCTGACATTCTCCCTTTCCAGTGGCAGAAGGATACACTTCTGGGTTGAGGGATTATGAAATACCTGAATTTACTTCAGTTGCCAGTTTCAGGACTTCGACATTTCCTGTCCTTGTGCAATTGTGGTAAAGATGAAAATTCTTTTAAGTCAGACTGCCAGTGAAATAAATAACAAGATGGCTGAAACTAAACACACAGGGTCTCTCAGCAGTTAACCCCTGGATTAAAAAGACTCAGAAAAAAATGTGGGTGCTAGCTGATTACTCAGTTTGTTACAGATACCACATTTTAATTAAAAACATACATTCTAGTTGACAATCCATAAAACACATGAATAAAATCTGTTCAGAAGATCCCTTCTTGACTTAATACCCGGAATAAAAATTAGCTTCAAGGATTAACTTTTCCTTTTATATAGCATTTAACTTTGAAGAATATAATTTATGCTAACCATCCTTTGCAGATTATCTTGCATTTAAACCTGTTCTGGGGATAAGAGTTCGGGGCTTTAGAATTCTTGGTATGAAATGCAAAGTTAATGCTTTGTGATAAGGAGAACAGTCTAAATGTACTCTGCTAAAGCATCTTTTTGATTTAAGCAGAAGAAATAACTGTACTTTCATGCTAGCAACTGTTTCATTACAACATCCACTCTGCTCTGACACTTTGCTAAGTAAAAGCTGCAGAGAGGAGTTTATAATGAAGAAATCCTTTGTGCAAAGCCCCTTCTGTGTTCCCCCAGCACCGAGGTATTTGCTGACTCGGCAAGAGGGGCCCAGCCACACAGAGCACGCACAGAGAGCCCCCAGCCCTCCTCTGTCCTCCCGGCTGGAAAACAAGCAGCAGAAACTTCATAAACCTGCTCTTTGCAGCACCAACCCCTACAAAGCATTCATCTTTCTTTCCAAGAAGGCATTTCAGGAGCTCTGCACACAGCAGTAACCTTTGGATTCACCACACACGTGCCCTGGCTGCCCACACTGAGCACTCTCCCAGCCTCACTCTGCTCCCTCACTGCACTTCTGCCAGGGCTCTCACTGCACCATGACAAACTTCACCTCTTCAGCATCTTTTGCCCACACTTCTGCCACGTTAGCAGGAGCTGCCTGTGTAATCCAGGACTCATGCTGCGGAAGCAGATTGAGGGAGGCAGACAAGGCAAGAATTCAAGGGGGGAAAGGATGAATCACTCCAAAACTGTTTTTGAGCCATCCCAGGCATTGTCCCACTGAGGCAGAGCTCTGTTAGTCCAGAGTGAAAACTGATGCTCTTCAAATCTAGAGCATAAAACTGCATTTTTGTGAGGTTGCCCCACTGAAGGGCTCTTGCTAGATTGTTTGCCTTGGGATTTCTTCTTCTAGAACACTGCAAACTACGCAGTCCTGCAGTGTGATCCTACTGCAAACCATTAGAGAAGGCCTTTAACCCTCTGCATTTTCCTCAGCCATCATCAAAGCTTTTTTTTTTTTCCTTTTCAAGTATCTTGCTTTTTAAAAGCCCTGAATTTTATAAATAGTTCAAGCAGTTCTGATAACTTTTAAAAGCTTTGGCTCCAGAATCTGCTACCACTGTGTGTGAGTGTACATACATACATGAATGTTTTATGTATATTTATATATGATATTTTTAATGTATGTGTGTGTGTGACAGATCAGACAACAACAGAGCAAAGGCATTATGCATGGAATTCCTGCTGTTCCTTAGAAATACCAAAATTTGTTTGCATCAGTGATGAGCCCAGCCATCATCACAGAATGGAAACCTGACTCGGGTATCCACAAGCCATAAGAATGAAAGACAAACCAAATTTTTCACAATTGCATCAGTCATTGGAATAATCTCCCCAGGCAAACTAAGATTCAGCTGGACAGGGTGCAGAGCCACCTTGCCTAGCCTCCGCTTTTGGCAAGAAAGGTTGGACCTGATGACCTTTGCAGTCCCTTCCAACCTGGAATTGTAGCTATGACTGGAATATCAAAACTGTAACTGGCCCTGATGTTTGCTTCTGAAAACCTCTGCAGCTGCAAAATCTTAGTGGTGGTGAGAGCAATGCTGGGTACTGTACCACATGAGGATGACACTGAACGTGAGCCATGTAATTCTAGGGTCCTCTGGAGTTAACAGCCTTGCTTCACTCCCCAGAATGATTTCCTGAACTCCACTGAGACACAGCTCCTGTTCCACATCTGCAGAGCAGAGGCAGCTGCAGGCATCTCACACCAGCACCTTCCCCAGAAGGTCAGGGAAAGCAGCACGCTCACAAAGCACCAGCTCCTTCTGGGACTGTCCCTGGGACACAACTGACACCAAGCATGGCCCCAGGGCTCCAGCCCTGCAGAGAAACATCCCAGCAGCTCCAGCAGCAAGGACATCCTTCTTACCTTCACACCCTGTGTGCTGCAGGGTAAAAGGAATGGGAAGAGGAAAACTGTCCAGAGTATTGCAGCTTCTGCCCATCTTCTCTTTCTATCACATCACTTTTTCTATTACATTACTTTAAGGCCACAAGCCTGAAACTGCTGTTCCTGTACTTCACTAGCACAAGATAAACTTTTCTTTGCCTTTTTTAAAATTGTATCAGCCCATAAAAAGAGCATGCAGGGGGTTATGACTGCTCTGTTTTGCATTTTTGTTGTCAAATAGCCAAGGAGAAAGCAAGTAGATTTCCCTGCAATGCTTAATTTTAAATAAACATTTTGTCTATGCTTTGGCAGCAAGGTAAATAAGTAGGTCCTAAGGTTTAAAAAAACCACAGAAGATGCAGCACAGCCCAGTCCTACAGAGTCATGACTGAATTTGAGCAAACACTATACAGAACTTTACCACAGTGCAATGCAGGTATTTATCAGCTCTGTTTCTATTCATAAATCCTGGAGACAGGGATGCTTTCCGCATGTCCTTAAAAGAAAATACTTGGATTTTTTTTTTTAAATACCTGAAGCAAACCTAGATAGCATCTTTAAAAAATATTCTACGATGACAAATCATTCAATTAAAGCACTTGCTGGTACACGCTTTGCACATAATCTGCCACCAAAATGTATTTGCAGAACATAATGAGAAAAGAAGCAAGTTCATTTCTAGTCTGTTCAGGTTACCCAATCTCATTCATCAGTGATGTTGCCAACCATTACCCATTTTCCTGTAGAGCAGTAAACAACATGACTCACCTCTTTTATCTTCTTTTCTTCCTCCCAGAGGGGGAATGGTGTTGAAGGCATTGTTTTGGTCATTTCATATACATTTGCTTTGCTGCTGTGTTTTTATGCATGAGAAGCCAAAGAAATGCATCTTGCAGGTGAAACTGGAGGCTGAGTGTTGTATTTAAACTCCTGGGGATGCTTTTTGCATTCTGGGACTGACCTGTAGGAAAACCTTGTCTCACATGGAGAAGCATTATTTGATGTCTCTGTTGGGCCAGAGGCACACAAGCTGTCAGCCCATGAGCTTTTAGTGAGCTTTTAGTCTTGGACACAGGCCACAGAGAACTAAAAATACTGAAGCAGTCAATACAGGATTTAATGCCAAAACCAGTGTGAAATTGGAGGAAATGTTTGATATGATCCTGTTCATAAAATGCTGTTTCCTAAGCCACGTTTTGAGGTGCAAACATCCCAAGGCCAGGCACAGTCAGAAGGGGACAGTCCTAAAACCATCCATCCCTGACAGCACGTGTGAACTGTGCATGGCCACTGAACTGCATGGCAATAAGCAAAGCAGGCTCCTGTGACACAGGAGGTGTTGAGCAATCTAAAGTGTGTGTTTCCAGATCACAGTAATTCTGTGTCATGTTTGTGACTTCATCAAATTCTCTTCTAACCATCCAGAAAAGCCTTGTCCAAGTTCAGCTCCAGTCCAACACCCTTCACCCAACAGTTTGCATCTCACCTCGTGTGACTTACAGGAGCTGGGAGCTGATGCAGTTGCACCTGATCGGACCTCAGCAGGAGCTGATGCTTTTTCAGCCACTCTCCTCCCTCAGTTCACTGAGAGACCTTGCACACAGGGATTCCACATGACAGAGCTCATGATAAAGGGGATTCCCCTTTTACTGCCTCGCCCTTTCTGCCAGCACCACTTTCAGGTGACAGCATTATCCCATGGGGCACCACGGCCTCTGCTGCAGACATCCAGGAAACTGAGCAGGAATTTCTACCCCTCCTTGGTTACTGACAGGAAAACACTTAATAGTTTAAAAAAAAATACATGGAAAAAGAAATGAAGTTTGTAAGCTTCATGATAAAGGTCCTACCAAATGCAGAAAACTTCTGAGTAATTTTTGTCTTGGGGTAACATCTCTGGCTTTGCTGAGGATGGGGAAGAGCTGATTGCAGCAGTTGTTGACTAAAGCTGGTGCACAGAGTGGGTTTCCCATGCATTGCTCAGACAGTTCAGAGCTTGAATGCAGAAGGAACTGCTCCTTCTGCAGTTGAGGTGTGCCCTGTATCCATCTGCAGTCATACTTCCATTTCCTGAATCGTGGACCATGCTTCAGTCTCTGATGTGCAATTCAATGACAAGTGAGTACTCTGAGGTCAGAACCCACACATTTGTGCTTCCCCTGATTCACTGCATATGGGACTCCAGACTGATGAAGCAATTTAGCAGCAGAGCTGCTCCAGGTACTAGACAGCAGCTTCTGGAGGAACAGCAGAAAAGCCAGCCCAGCATCAATGTTCCAGCCCAGACTGACCCCATAGAGTTTGGATCCCTGCCATGGAGGAGCTCCAAAATGAAGGAACTGATGAGCAGAGTGATGTTGGGCAATTGCAGATGTAACACACAAAAAAACTTACACAGTGACAATGTACCAGACCTGCCACTCATCTTCTCCTCAAGTTAATCCATACTATTACAGTCCATAAGTCCTCAATGCATAAGGAAAGTGATTATTTGCTATGGCTTGGGAGCCAAGGAGTCAGAGTGAAACATCACAGTGAACTAAAAAGCATTCAGCTGAAACTGGAGGTGACTGGTGCTGGTGTTTGAGCAAAGATGACTGTGGAAATCTTAGGAAGGTTATGAAAATCTTAGGAAAAACTTGGGATTTTCATTACTGCAAAGCATCAGGGAAGCTGGCTGAGTATCACACAGTACATCCTTTGTGTGATGTATCTCAGATCAGGCAAAACCAAGTTGTGGGTGAAATTTCAAAGATGAGAAATGAATCTACACTCAGAAGGATTGTTCACTTTCTGCAAAGTACAATTTATGCTAATTTTCACATGGCATTGCTTGTTTAAAAGATGCTAAGGCTGCCAAAATATTTGAAAAGGACACAACTGGAAGAAGAGGCGTTATATGCATGAAGTAGAACAAGAAACCTTTTTATTCTATACAAAGAATGACTAAATTTTTACACTGAAGTTCTGATGTGCAGCATGTAAATATTGTAACTGTTTATACTGAATTTTATCTGAATCGAGAAATTTATTGAAACTGAATTTATCTGAGAAAGTCTTTAAACTTTAAAAAATGTATTCTTCATCTATGATTTTTAACTTGCAAGGACTTTTAGAAAGGGTATCTATTTTTAAGACAATGCAAGTTCTCCTTGTTGAGGAACTGGTGGTTCTGGCTCCTTGCATATTAATCTACAGTTATAAAACAATTCTATTTCCTTTGAGGAGGCAAAAGCAGAGCTATAAACTGTCAATTTTCTCTTCTGCTGGGAACAATCACTTTAGAAAGGATATTCATTGTGAGGTACATAGATATGAATCTTCCTGACAAACATCTCCATTGGAGAAAAAGGGCTGTCAGAAGACCTCCCATCTCCACCCATCAGAATGGGTAATGGGGAAGAAGCTCTTTTGAAAGGGAGGTAGAAGTGTGCCCCAAAACCCCAGAGGCATACAGACATGGAGCTAGCCTGGAGAACAGCAAACACAAGGCAAAGCTGTGGCACCACTGACTTCAGCTTTCCAGCAAAGCAGGAATTCCATGGCTCAGCTCATTGCTCTATTCTCAAAGCCCCTTACACAAAAAAATCTCCCAAAAGATCAGTAAAGAGCAGAAAGATAAAGGGCTGTCCTGTCACAGTAACTCCTGTGTCACTCCAGCCACTGCAGTGTTGCCATTTCCTAAATGACCTTCAAGGATTTGTGCTTTCAATTTGACATAAGCTTCAGATCCTGTTCATTCTGATAAAAGGCATTTCCTAAGAACCTCCCATTGTCAAAGAAGAAGTGATGCAGTTTTATGCTGTCACCATCTTTCCCCTTGCAATCCTCAGAAAAATTAATTCAGCTGCTACAAGCAGCAGACTTGACAGGAAAACCAAAGAAAAAGTCAAGGTACTTGCATAAGGAAGACCATTCTTTCCACCAGAGGTTTCTTACAGAAGCAAAATGTGAAGAAGGTAGAAGCTGGTAAAGAGAAGCTTTCTGTGCACAACAGAAGTACCCAGGATCCAGAGCTCCTCCCTGCTGTGAGATTTTCTCACACCATTCCAACTAAGCAGGTACTGGGAAAAAGCAATGCTTCCTTCTCAGCTGCTAGCAAAATCCAAACAAACATTTAGAACTGAGATTAAATCTGGAAATATTAAAGTTTTGCTGTTTGGTTTTCTTTTCAAATGTCCCCCTTTCACTAAGCAAGCTACAACATAATGTTGCGAACGCAAGAAAAAGGCACACGATTGAAAAATGAATTACACAGATGTAAGTATTCAAAAAGCCACTGTTGGAAAAACAATATTTTTCAGGGTTATGGTTGGTTTGAGAGATTTTTTTTGCCATGTTATTACACTAGATTAATGTTTTATGCATCACCTTTGAAATTTTAAGTTATTTGGTTTTTCACTGACTTGAAAGAGAAAGAAAAGTAATTCTAAAGTGTCAGTAATTTTCTGCACCAAAGTTTGCAACAAAGAGAACATCAAAGAAGAAAAAGTTACGACACTGCCGAGGCTCCACAGTGCATTCCATTTTCTGGGGCGGATTTGGCTTGGTGCAGGGCAGCTTGAATTCTGAAATGTGTCCTTGTTTCCATGGAGTAATTCTTGTAGTTTTGTCTGAAACAAAAGAAGATCCACTTCGATTAATATATATTTTAAAAACATTTCTAAGTTATCTTTGTATTACTGTTTTAAGCAAAACAACAGTAGACAGTAAAAAAATCTTTTCTTCACAAGCTCCTTTGTTGCCTACTCTAAAATACAAGGCATGTGTTCCTGGCCAAACAATGCAGTTCTTTGTTCTTTATTTGTAGTTCCACTGTCTGGCAATTACCAGAAAAATATAGCTTAATAAGAAATTGAATCTTGTCTGCTCAATCAAAATATTGAGTCCATATTAATTATCCATAACATCCACTTAGTTTACATTCAGAAATTAGAAAATTTTTCCCCCTCTCAAATGTAACTGGCAGATTTGAATACAAATATTTTCAGCTTTTTAAAAACTCATTTTAATAAGGCAGACTCATTTCAGGAAAGTAAAGAATGGGGGGGGGGGGGGGGGGAGACAAAANCAATGTGAATTCTGTCTGCAGGAAACAAAGACAGGCAATTTGCTGCTCCAGAGCTTGGAAAGAGAAAGTGGGCACACACCAGATTCCATATCAGCTTTTGAGGAGCAATTCACCATCCCAAGGCAAGACTGGCAGGACTTCCAACACACACATCTAGTGCCCAGCTCTGGTCTGTTATCTGCCAATAGTTTCCAGTAGTTCTGTCATGCTCTAAACAGTTACTGGAAGATTCAAAGAACGTGTATTTCCATGGAAAAGCTTATATAAAAAAATTTGCCCCAGGACCACATAGAAATTGCAGATCCTACTTAGTAAGAATTAACATGTCAGCTCCTACAGGATGGATACAGAATCCAGATACAAAAGAGGATTAGACCATGCTAATTTTCTTGTAGAAGACATTTGTCATCTTTACAGAAACATAACATTAAGTATTAAACTCTGTGTATCTTAACAGCATTTCAGTTCACAATTCATAAGTCAAACCAAGCATGGCAGCATGGTATCTGTCTGTGCCAGTGCTGGTCTCTGGGTGAAAACAAGGAATTCCATGCCCATCCTACACCAGCTTATAATTTTATGTATGCAACACCCAAGAGGCTGGCTGAGAAAAGGAGGTGGCAGGGTTCCGCTGTGTGCTGATCTGAAACCCCTTGGAGTTTTTCCGTTAAATGAAATCAATTTTGTCATGCCAAGCCTGTATTTCTCATGAGTACACTGATACTCTTGTTTGTAGTTTACAGTCATACAAATAGAAATATTTCCATGCATGACCTAGCCAGAACTGTTTATCATCTCATCCCACTCTTTCTCCCAGAGCTGAGGATCCAAGCCAGCAGCAGGACGTGGATTTAGGTCAGGCAAATCAAGCGTCATGCACCAGCCAAGCGCTCGCCTGCGCTCCTGCCAACCGCAAACTGAATTCTGCAGCCCCAGCAGCGCTCTGCTCTCCCTCTCGTGGCTGCTGAGACATTCAGTGCTTGGAGCTAAAAATCTCATAAACCCAGAGCATCCTAATGCCACAGGTGGAAATGGAAGAGCTGCATTGTTATTTATGACTGACTGAAACAAGGGGGTTTGTAATGAGGGTGGGTTTGTTTGTTTGTTTGTTTTTTGCATGTCATTAAAGTTTTCAAGAGTTCTCTGAGCACAGCAAGCCTGTGTAGCAGCTTTCATACACTGGGCACTGTGTATTTTTCAGAGCTGCTGTGTGTTAAGCCAAGCACCTTCTCCTGAGGGGACCTGAGACACCCAGAGCTGCCAGGGAAAGGTGCAATGGCCAAGCAGCAACAACAGAAGTTCCAGTTGGAATCAGCAGCTCCAAATCATTCATTCCTGGATCTCTTGTTAATAGAGATTGGAAAAAAGGAAATGAGGACAGGAGAGGTGTGTTTTGAGGAACATAAAGCCAATTGAAACATTTTCCATTGCACTTTGCTAATGCAATGTTTGCTGCTCTTAATATCTTCCATGAGTCAGCCTACAGAGAACCAGACTCAGAAGCACAGGAGATTAATGATTGCAGTATTTTCATTTTTGTGCTGACAGGCTTTTGACATAATCTTTGGTATGTTTGATTTGCTACTCTGACTTGCAGAGTTGCCTGACTTGGACAGAAAGCAACATAAAAACTTTTTCTGACCTCTCTGACCCAGGGGCAGGCAGCAGATTTGTAGCTGCTCACACCTGTGGCACTGACTCTGCACATCTGGATTCATCCAGGATCCAGGTAGAGGTGAACTACCCTGCTGCTGCTGGATGCTTGAAGAGGGGGAGAGTTGTTTGTGTTGAATTTCCTCCCTCCCCATCACAGCCAAAAAATTGACTCAGCAGAGAAATAAAGGTTCAAACAGACACAAACCCTGTATTTTGTTAATTTTATAATAAAGAACACACATGATCAAGTCCAACTTCCCATAAACCTACTTTGCTAGAAAAATCAATCACACAAAACAGTAAGAGCAGATGTTTCAGTTGCCTTGATGCAGATGAAACAATATAAAGATACCAAGTGTAACCCAAAGCATTATCTTAAATGTATTTCATCAAGGAAAGAAACAGGCACTGCTGGTCATCAATTTAAGTAATGCTATTTTAACCATAACACAGAGCTTTGATTTAATTTAATACATCTTTTATATGAATAAGCAAATACAATGCAAAGATTATTACATTTTGTTACACATGGATTATTTCTTATGGAAGCCTTTAATATTCCTACTAAAATACTTAATTATTTGGCTCTTTTTGCAAGTCCAAGACTGAACAAATGTAACACTTACCAGTGGAAAGGTCCAAAACAAAACTAAGACATGCACTCTCCCATTGGAAAAATGAAATGAGTTTCCATGATATTAATGCAATTATTCTGCTTCCTGCTAATCAGTAAAACACCAAACTGATCCATCAGACAGCAACACAGGCTTTTCACTTACTTTGCTTTTTCCAGAAGTTTTATTGCCTCTTCTCTTCTATCCTGGTCCAGATACAGTATTGCCAGCTCCAGCAAGGCATTTGGAATTAGATAATGGTCATATTTTATCTTCTTCTCACTGCATTGGAAAAGAAATAGCCTAGAGACCTTGAAATGATATATTGTTTCCCTCATTTAACACTCCAAACACAAATAAGTAGATTACCTAAGATCAGAAGAAGCAATCAATCTCTATTACAACACTTGTCATGTTCTCTATCCAAAGCTCCCTTCTGGGTTATTAAATGTGTATTTTTGCATAAGCATCCTACACAGTATGTATAATCTTGGGATTAGAAAATAATGTCTTTATTATCAGGGAAGTGTTAGAAAAGGTGACAATATCATGAGCTCTATCCATGTGAGCTGACAAAAGAGATGCCATTCACCACATGATGTGCAGAAGGTCCCAGTGTAATCATGCTCCCACCCATCTCTGCAGAGTGCATTTGGCTTTTTGGGTACAGCTTCTTCATGACTGGGAAGAGCCAAGGGCTAATAATAGCTAAGTAGTATCTGAAGAATTTTGTGCACCTACAGCCCCCCAAAAAGGAGAAAATACCTCAATAAAAAATGATTTTAAAATAAAAATAGAAATTGAAGATTTTAAATTCTTCGACACATGGCTAATAATAGTGTTAATTAAAATTGAAATACCTTGAAGCAAACACTAAAAATACTGCAGTCCTCTCCCTTCTATTCATATCATGGTAGCATCTCCTCTTACTTGAAACTCAAGAGCTCTCCTACATGCCAGGTATGAAAACTTACTTTAAATAGATGTAATTAAAATGGTCTTCTGCTTCTGAGATCTTTCCCAAATGCTTGAAGCATAATCCCTTTAACAGCTTTATCACACACTGGTCATCTATCAGTAGTTCTGTAGCTGCAGGAGGAGGTAAATTTTAGAAAACTCTAGAACAGAGGAGACTTTTCTGCCTGTAGGGAAACTTTTCAAAGTTGAGTTAGTTAAGTGTGAGTACAGTCCATCTTCTGAAACACAGGAAAGAACTAATTCATGGATTTAATTTAATGCAGAGACAAACCCACATCAACTGTTTCATAAATTGATCCAACTTTGTCCAAAAATTGTTGGGTTGTTCTTTCCCTCCCTGCTCCCACTGAACCACTATTCCAGAATATTACTGCTCTGACACCTGAAAACTAATTTAAGGTGTCCATTTTGTAAATACTGAAGTCCAATTTCCAATCTGTCAACCCTTTGCCTTTATTACCCTGTACAGCTCTTTTGCTTCCTGACCTGTAGTCACATGACCTATGGGCAGGAATTTTGTCAATTCTCTACCTTTCTTTGGCTAAATAAGAATATGTGAAACTTTTCTACCTGTACCTCACATCTTACCATACCCCTTCTATGAAGTTTATACTTCTGAGATCCCAGAGTGTTAACAGCTTCATCTAGTTCAAAATTCTTACTATCAAGACTTCTCTCTATCAGAAAATTTCTGCATAATACATATCAAAGAAAACTTCTGGGTTTTTCATAGCCAATCCATATTAGGCAGCTTATTCTTAAAACTTTATAGGCAAAATCTTCAGCTTGGTCGCTCATTTCCAATTCATTAAATATGCCTGAAAACAAGAAGTCAATATTTGGAAGAGGCAACACTTTAAATTGTTGGCATATTTAAAATATATCCCAGTTTTCAATTACATGTCCTCAGAGTGTTCTACAAACATGAATCTGCTACAAATCCCTGCAAAATGCAGCCTTAGCCACAGTTCACCAACTAAGAAAAAAGGGTACAGGGAAATACTTCACTAATTTAAAATAATGAAATAAAATGGGCAACAAATAAGGCAAAAAGGTCAAAGGCCTTTTTCTAAGATGTCACCTTCACTGAAAATATTTTCCCATTCTCTTTTTTAATTAATTAAAAATAGATAGTTTAAGCCAGTCTTTCAGGCAACCCTTTCAAATCTTGTGTAACTCACTGCACAGAAGTCCAAGGCCCTAGAAAAGACTGCAATGCAGTGTTTTAGCCTATATTCCTTTGTCAACAGGGGCTTGATCCTTTTGAAGTAAGGTTGTATATAATAGTAAAAAGATCAAATATTGATCAAGGAAGAACTCTGAGAAATGCTGTGCAGACTGCTTGCACTCCCACAGGAACTGGGAAAGACTGACAAGAAATAAACACCAATTCAATTTTCTCATGGATAGCTAATTAAGAGACTGACAAAAAATGTGGTAGCAGAGCCTGTTTCAGTTCAATCCCATATTGTGCTCACTGACAGGAAGGTCTTCCCTGGTGTCCTGGATTTCTGCAGCACACTGGTGACACCAGAATGTTCAGCTCAAAGGTCACGTCACAATCTGACTGCACTTAAAACAAAAAAAACCAACTCCTCTCCTATTTATCCTTCAAAACTGAGGATAACAAAATCTGAGCATAACAAAGCTTCAGGATCCTAGTAATCAAGTCAATGCACTTGCTGATTTTGATTCTAGCAAAATAAACAGGCCTTGATCACATGTCATAAACCATTCCTAACACACACCTGAGGGTGGAAAATCACTTGCATTATTGTCAGCTATTGCCAAGTTAAAAATAAAAAATATTCCTATCTGGTTAAACAGTTTATGGTCTCATTATCTATGTGACCCAATTAACTTTACTAAGTGTGTCTCTATTCACAGATAATATCTCTAGCTATTGCAGTGTAAAATAAGTGCTTAAACCCTACCACTGGTTACCTGAACTCCTTGCCAATGCTTCTTCTGCTTCATTTAAAGTCTCTAACATGCCTTCTGTTAAGTTGGGACATTTTCCAATTACAGCATAGCCATTCCAGATATACATCATTTCCTGGAGTCAGGGAGAAAAGACAGCACTGGATTAATGTAGTTGTCAAATACTTCAGTTTATCTCTGCATGATGAAAAAGTTACAGGTTCCTTAAATAAAGTCAGTTTGTCAAACTGTATTTTCATTGCCACTGAAAACTTGTTACACTGGTTTTCAGAACAAATTAGCCCTGGAAGGCTCCTCAAGAGCCTCTTACTGCACACTATGCAAAGGAGATTGCTTGTAGAGAATGCCAACACACTCTCACTCAAGGCAAGTACCAAGAAAACAGATTTAAACATTCACACACACAGCTAATTGTCCCTTCATTAAGGTCTCCTCTTGTTTTTCAGTTCTATCCTGTAACAGACATTAATACTCATAAATAACTGCAACGTAGTGCTTCCACAGAAAAAGTGAAATCGCAGGCCAGCAAAACAAACCAAAAAGAAAACCAAATCCTCTAACCTTTAAGCCAAGTTTCAAACACAGAATTTTAAATCTGAACTGTAAACCTCTTACATTCCTCAGGTTTGTTTGATGTTCCCAAAGAAAGTAACTTCTTTATTATTCAACTGTCTTTAGAGTAAATTTTATTAAAAACTGTTGGCTGAATTCATATTTGCTATCGGGGTTCTTAGAGTATATCACCAAATGTGCCAATTGCTACCACCAAATCCAGAGTGAAAGATGAAAATATTATATAGACTTACAGCTGGCCTTCATGACATATTATTTAATCATAAAATCACAGAACATCCTGAGTTGGAAGGGACCCATCAGGATCATTGAGTTCAGCACCCCAAGAACCCCACCCTGTGCCTGCAAGTGCACGTATCACTGTCTGATATATTTGTTCTATTTATTTACATGATTGTATCTGCATGTGATAATTTAAAGCATTTGAATGAGATTTCTATATGGAAGAACTGAATTGTGGAACCATGGCACAAAAAAAAAAGAAAGCTGTCAGGCTGGAATAGCTGAAATAGCATGTTAACCTCAGTCACTGCTGCTTTCACCATCTGGTCTCCGTTGATTGAAAAACCTGTACTGAGCTTACAGGACCTAGTGCAGATTCATTAAAATGGTTTTCAAACAGAAGCATTTAAACCACATTTATTCAAGCTAAATCTCTGAGCTAAGACTTCCTTGAGGACTCACTCTTTCCAGCAAGTCTCCTGATAATGAAAAGAAAAATCCTGGTGATGAGATTCCGTCCCCATTTCCACATCCATTAAGTGCTTTTATCTGTTCAGCTGCGGCATCTGCTGCCTCAGAAACGCAACTGCACAGCAGCCAAGGATGCAGTGCCCAGCCAGAGAGCTCCTGGTACAGAAACCTGCTCTGTCAAAATCCCATCAGGATAGCCCAGCCAAACCCCAGGTGTGTACACTCCTTCCTCTCTGAAACCTGAAAGGCACATCAAAGTAACCTAATTATTTCTCTCACTTCAGTCTTACTAGTGGAACGTGGCCCTGGTGAATACCACACCCTCCTGTAACAACTGTTTCACGAGGTACAGTGTCACATACTCCTGGTGGGCAGAGGAGTGGTCTCAAAGAGGCTCTCCTTGTTCTGGCATTTCCCTAAAGAGTATTTACTAATTATCCATCTCTTTCTTAAAAACACAACGGCTCAAAGCACTGCAAGTGTTAACACTACTGCACTTGGCAAATCCCTGGACTCAAACCCCTTGTAGGTCCTTTTTTGCATGTTCTTTGTAGACAGATTTTTCTAAGTGCAATGGATGCCTCATGCAATTGGCCACATTACAGGGAACAGGCCAGCATTACAGGGGAAAAAGATTAAACAAAAACCCCAGCAGCCACAGTGGTTTTCTCAGGGGGCCAAAGGAGTCAGTTATTCCATCCCAGCACCCATGAACTGTTCTGGAGAGCACCAAACTGCAAACATTCAGGGCACACTAAACAAACAGCTCCTTACATGCAGTCCCCAAACCTTCCATTGTTTCCTTGACACCAACCCTCCTTGTACCTTATAGTCCTCTGTTAGCAAGTGACACAACAGAAGAGACCCAGGGCAAAGTTCCTCCAAAGGGAACCAAAAGAAAGCTGCTGGGAGCACGCTACTCTATAGCTGGAATAATGAGTTACACATGCAGCACATTTACGTGTCACAAACAGCTGGCTGGGTTCCCTGTGGCTGGTGCATGCCCCAGTTTTACAGCATTCCTCACATTCATCTGGCTTCACTTTGGGAACATTCCAGTCTCCTGCAGAGGTTTTACCTTAGAAACATGGAAAGACACTATTCCAATTATCTTGGGTTTATTTCTCTAAATTCCAAAAATGTTGAAAATGGGGCATGTGTGGATATTTCTAACTTACCAAAGGAGGGACAGGCAAAGGAATGGGGTTTGAAGATAGATACCGTCGTGCTTTCCGAATTGCAAACTTTTCTGTGGGCAGAGATTTCCCTGCAATTTTCAGCTTCAGACTGGGAACAATCCTGAAAGTTTAAAGGAAAACATAAGGAATTTTTCCCCTGTGAACCTTTGAAATGAAGACATTCAAACTTAAAACCAAAAAAATCAAACCAAGGCGAACTTTAAAAAGCTGTTGCACACTGGGCTATTGCTACCTTGGGGAAGCTGAGCAATACATACTCACAAAAGCTGTCTTTATGCAGGGCACGTTTATCTCTAGGCTTCCTCTTTAATCAAGCAGGAGGAGAGGGACTCTTCCCCACTGAAAGATTAAATTAGATGATGCACCTGACTTATAAAGGGCTCATCTCTCTTCACAGACTAAGAAAGAGGCAAACTAGCTTTTGTCTTCCCATTCTCCCAAAGACTAGAACTATTTACTTCATAATGGATTACAAATTCAGTGAAACATTTTTATAATGATTACAAAAGACAGAGAAAACTTGAAAGGAGTAATGTAATCACATAAAAAAAATTAGATTTAATAGAAAAATTGTAAACCCTAAAGTAACCAGATTTTCTTCGCCCCAGCAAGCCTTTGTGAGCTTAAACATTACATTACCACAATGAGGTAATCTCACTGTGTTTATAATGCATAGATTCACTTGCACATTTAATTATTTCTTACTTCTACGAGATTCAGAACCCAAGAACAAAGCTGTGCTGATGTTCCTACTAAGGAAGAATACATCCTGCACCACAATCCATTGAAGGCTTTCACACCTTACATTCCATTTTGATTAAAGGAAGCAACTGAAAAAGAATGTATAAAATGGTACAGCAGCAGCCACAGTATTGGCAGGAGAAATCTGCTGCCTGAACTCAGGGTCCTCTTTAGTCTAAAGGATGTTTAACTCTGCAATTTCTTACCAATCTAATGCTATTTGCACAATTCTTCACATCTGCACAATGAATAATTTTGCCTCTCTTCCCCCAACACTGACATGAAAGGATAGCAAATTGTTGTAACTGTGAGTTTGCAAATTTTACCTAAATAACTCCACTTCGCTGTCTCCAAAAGGACTGCAGTCATCTGGTCCAAACATACTGAGATAAGCAGCTTTCATGTAAATATAAGTAGCCTGCAAATGCAATGAAGAAGATCTATACAGAAAAATGAATTCACATCACATTTATTCATATAAAGAAAAAACCACTTAGCATCACCTTTATTCATATAAAGCAAAAACCAGCAACATGAAGGGAAGAAGTTGCTGCTTTTGCTCACAGTCTTACAAAAATTAAGGTAATCACTAAGTATTTTAGCAAGTGAGTATAGAATATTGCTTTTAAATCATGTATGATTTAAATTTTTGCATCGTATATATCAATTTATAGTTTGTGTCCAAATTCCAAGAATAAATCTCATGCTTGAGTAAAGTAAGTTTTTAATACTCTTAGGAACACATGCTAGAAAACCTAAGGTAAGGTCATGCTCAGAGAAAAAACCTAGTATTATACAGTCTCTGTGTCTCACCACAACTTGGTAACATATCTCAAATAGTAGGTTCTAGAAAACAGTCACTCCCTGGTGCTCAGGAGAGCAGACTTTGGTCTCTTCAGGGATCTGTGTGGTAGTGCACCACGGGATAAAGCCCTAGAGGGAAGAGGGGCCTGTGAAATCTGGTTAATATTCAAGGACCACCTCCTCCAAGCCCAGGAGCAATGCATCCCAAAAAAAGAGGAAGTCAGGCAAAAACTCCTGGAGGCTCATGTGGGTGAAAAAGGTTCTCCTGGGCAAACTCAAGACACAAAAAGGAAGCCAACAGAGAGTGAAGGGAAGGACAGGTAGCCTGGGAGGAATACAGAGAAATTGTCTGAACAGCCAGGGATCAGGTTAGTAAAACTAAAGCTCTGATGTCTGGCCAGAGATGGAAAGAGCAACAAGAAAAGACTCTACAGGTGATAAAAGGAAGACTAGAGAAAATGTGGGCCCTCTCAGGAAGAAAACAGGAGACAAGGTTATCCAGGATCTGGACAAGGCTGAGGAATTCTGGCTTGTTTTCCTCAGTCTTCACCATCAAGTGCCCCAGCCTCCCTGCCCAACTCAAAGAAAGCAAAGGCAGAGAATGTGAGATGAACTGCCCTGGGCAGGAGAAGTTTGGGTTCAAGACCATCTAATGAACCTGAAGCTGCACAAGTTCATGGATCCCAAGGGAACTGGTGAATGACATTGCTAAACCACTGCTCATCGTATCTGTGAAGCCAAGCCATTCAAGGAAAATTCCCACTAACTGGAATAGGGGAAACATAAAATCCCCATTTGGAAAAAGGGAAGAGAAAGGGAGGAAAGCTACCAGGGTTCTGGATTGAAAAGCTTCTCCCTTCCAGATGCACAGGGATAGGTGCCACTTCTAATTGTATTTATTACCCTGGAGGCAGCACTGTGGCTAACCTCACTCATTGGCAAAGAGCTTTTATCCATAGCATAATGAAAGAAATGGCAACTTGCACCATCAATTGCAACATCTGATGACACAACCAGTCAATACACAGCTTCTTTACCAAGCTGCTCTTCATCTACCAGTTGGGCCCAAAAGATTTCTGCTTGCCTAGCATCTGTTCAGATCTGAATGTTTGCAATTCACATCATTCTGTAGCAGTCACAGCAGGCCAGGCTTTACTTTGCTGTCTGCACCTTCAAAGCTACAAAAAATCAACTCATTTTGCTTGAAAGTTATTAGATACTATGGAACCTCTTTCCCTCCTGTTCTGCTGAACTTACCTTTGACCAAGTGTTTTCCTTGCTCAGCAGGTCTGCATAGAAAAAAGCCATCTTCCACTGGCGCTTGTAGGTGAAGCACCACATCAGCTCCCAGTAGCACATGTGATGAAACTGCTTCCAGTACTGCTGAGCTTCACAGCATTCCTCGTACCTATTGACTGCCTGCACACAGAGATTTCCAAACACTGCCTTAGGTGTAAATGCACAGACAGAGGAGCTGTATCACACGCTGGGGCTCCAGCACCTGCTTGCATAGCTCCTGCAGCTTCCAAATTATTGACAGCCCAGTGTTTCCCAACATCTGTTGACTTCACACAGGAGATTCTTGGCTACACAGTCATCCTGTGTTAGCAATTTAATCCTGCCATAGAGCTCCCCATTCCTGAAAGGTATGCTTCTAAGCACACTCCAAATGAATATGTTTGTGTCTCAGGAAATTAGGAAACTGAAGGCAAAGGAGAGATGCTCAGCTGACATTTATGCTGCACTTCCATGGATTTCAAGGGAGCTACTGCCCTGCACACCAGCTGATACTCTGTCTCAGAGTATTTTGGACATGCATTCTTCATCTGAGTAATTTTTTCAAGTCTTTTATGACTCTCTGTTCACACTGAAGGCAAAGGATTACCACTGGGTCTCATTAATGACACAATCTGCTGCAGGATGGAAAAGACAATGATAAAACTGTGTCATTAATCCTGGTGACTAGATTATCACCAGAAATTGAGAGAGGTAGCAGAATGAGGTGGAGAAACAAGTTAGTCAAAGTAGATTACAAAATTCCTACTTGTAATTCAATAAATTACAAATTACATACAGGCCAAAGCCAGAGGAAGCATTAGCCAAAAAGGAAATAACATTCCTAGAGGAATCTTTCCAAAGCTTTTGAAATTTACTTTCTCAAGAGCAAAATTATTACTTACCGCATCAATATTACCCTTTAGCGTTTCTATCCTGCCTGCAAAAAACAGGAATATGGCTCCCTGTAATAAATAATAATAAAAATACAAGTATTCTATAACAGTTTTCAATCTGACCATACAGTCTAGATCTTTGATTTTTGGCACGAAAATATGAAATAATCACACCAAATAAATTATGATTCATTTTACCTTTGGATAGCGTGCCAAGTAAGGCTTAAGTAGTTCTTCTGCCTCCTCAACATTTCCTTTTCCTGTCCCTAGAATGTGTAAAAATGCAAGTGATAAAAATAGTTAGAAAACAGAGAAAAAAACCAAAGAACAGGAATGCAAGGTACTGATTTTCCAACCTCAGCTGGCCAACATGCTCATTCCTCTCTCCACTAAGTTAGCCATAAATACAGGTTGGTGCTGCACTAAGGCAGCAGCAGGAAGCCCTCAAAACATTGTGCTTCTTGACTTGAAGCATATTTTGTAGAATGATTTAGCAGGAGATAACACAGAAATACACATAAGGGGGAAGCTGTCACAAAAATCCATTGTCAACAAAGAAATTATCACTTACAGCCATTATTTTAACCTCTCCAGTAATGCACCTGGGTAAAACAGATTTAGCTCTCACAACTTTCTTGGCTATGCTTTCTCATGTGGTAAACACACATCCATCTTGAAAACTAAAACAGACTCTTCACTTATGATCATTACTGTGAAATGACCCACAAATGAGCTACATTTAATCTGGTTACAAATAAACAATGCACCAACAAATAGGTGGTGGAATCATCTTTTCCCCCTTGCGTCCCACAAGAACTGATCAAACCCAAGAGTTATTATAAGCAATCTTACCTAACACAAAGGTCATGAAAGTATGATAGCAAAGCAACAGCATGGTACACAGCACCGACCTAAAGCTGTACGATGATGCTCCTTCTTGAAGCTGCAGCAGACCATGTTCCTGTGCAAACAGAGTGAGGGGGACAAGGTGTTGGAAAAGAACTGGGGCTGTGTTTTGCTAGCTTAGCTTCTGCAGGGTCAGCTACAGATTGCTCACTCACCAAATTCCCCAAAAGGCACTGACGAATTCCTCAAAAGGCACTGATTGCTTACATGGCAACCAAAGATAAAAACACACCTGATTTATCTATAGTTTAGCCTGGAAAACACCTGGTGTCAGAGCAGCAGCTTGGGATGTATTACATGGTTAACATAAGAAATGAGAGACAACACCATGATCCAAGTGCTGCTAAACAGCATTCCAGAAACAAAACACAGGAGTTTGAAAAGCAAGACAAAACCCACAAATCACCACTGTACAGTGTATTCTTGTTTGCTGTGGCTCACTGCACAGAAGAGTTAAAGGTATCAAGAAAATAAAATCTGCAACAAGCAGAGCAAAAGTTGTCAGGGCAAAAAGACATTTTAAAGTATGCCAAGAACAAAAGGAGCTTTGCAACGATGTTGGCCCACTACTACCAGCGGAAAAATATGATGAAAAGAAGAGTATTTCTGTTCTCTTTGGGAAGAACTAAAGCAATCAAATATAACACTGTGTTCATAGTCAATGACAGCATGATGGATAACCAGCTTTAGGGATTCAAATTCCTGAGGCAAGAGCATTTATCAACCCACGCTAGGACTAGTTCCATAATATCAACAGCAAGAATATAAACATGCAAATGGATCAAACAAGAGATCTGCCTACTTGTAAATATGCACAGTAAGACATCCACTGTGTGCTGGGACAAAATCTGTTTAAAAGTTACTGCATCACTGCAGGTCAAGGTCACTGGAACACGATGTGTGTGGCTACAAAGACACCCTTTCAAACCAGCCACACTATAAATAGGAGCCCTGAGGGATTTCTATCAGAGGCACCAGGAAAGGCATCAGGGACAGCCCTCAGAGCATGATCCCAGCACAGATTTACATCTTTTGTGTGTCCTTGTTGACTGAGGGGTGTTACACCACCACAGCTTTATTGCTCACTGTGTAAACACTGAAGCCTGTAATCATATTCTCATTTTCCTCAGACATCTATTTTTGCACTTAATAGTGTAGTTGTTTTCACATAAACACAAGGGGGTTGTGATTTTGCTTCTCTTTGTTTTTCTTTTTAAAACTCGATGTATTACATTAATTACTGCTTTAAGGGAAAATATGACTCATATTTGCAGATCAATTATTATAACATCTAGTTGGGAAAAGTAATGAAAATACTGACTTCCATGTCACTACAGAAGAAATTAAAATATAGTAAAATCATTACAGAAAATCAGTCACTTAATGGAAATCAAGAACTTAGCAAAATAAAACCAATTTCATTTTCTGCTGAGAGGAGAAGTTTGATTGATACAAATTAAGCAACAAACTATGATGCATTCAGTTTCTTCAAACTGCCTAGATGAAACCCACAAATATTTGTGTTTTTAAAAAGTAGCATTCAAGGTAGAAGTAAAACAAAACACTCTGTGGAATGAATTTTGGCAAAAAAATGTCCAAAGAATATTTCCAAAGTACATTTTTTTGCAACAAAAAATCTTTAGGCTTGATATTTCACTGAGCCTTTACTGACACTAGGCCTTACAGCATTTGGTATCTTCCATATTATATAAAAATATATATAAAATTAATGTGAATAGCACTAAGAATGCTTCAAACAGACTTTGTCATATAAAATAATGCAACCTTTGTCAAATTGATCTCAATTATGTTTTAGTCTCGAGAGCATATTTGAGTGTGATTAAACACAAAGTTATAATCTGTATGGACAAGGAGTGAACTCACACCCACCTTACACAGGACTGCATCCTTGATAGCAGTAAATGGATTAAGAATACTGCCAATTCATCAGAAGAAGGCTACAAATCTGACACTTTTAATTCTAAATTCTTGAACTGAGTAGTTACACAGTCATGAGAAGCTCACTGAGCAAGTTAGTTCACTCTGTGGGATGTCCATAAGCCTATCTTGTCCAGCAGAGGTGTTAAAGGCTGATTACTTTTCACTCTGCCACATGAATATCCAAACTTTCTGTATGAAAGTAATAACAATCAGTAGAAGACACGGTCTAAATAAAAGAAATCTAGAAGTAGTTATTAGTATTATAACACTTGACTCTAGAATACACGGCAGCAAAGCTGCTCCTCCTCAAAAAAAACCTCTTGCAAACTGCTTCTCTTACAATGGGATACCCAGAAAATAGGAATATGAAGGGTGTCACTGGGAATCATGTTTTACATCCCACACTCCCTAGCTGGCTCCCTCTGTGCCTGGCTGAGGCAGAGGTGCTCCTTCAGGGAACAGTTTGGCACAGCAGCCTGGATCAGGCGCATGAATCACCTTTTCAAGCACCTCCCTTTCTCCACTGGGAGCCTACAGGGATTAGCCAACAATCCCATCAGCCAAGGGAGTGCCAGGAGCTGGGCAATGTAAGGCTCTCCAGGATCAGATGGAGCATCTGGGAACCAAATCACAAGCACCTACTTGAGCCTAAGCAGTAACTCTGCAAACACACTGCACTCACTTAAGGACTGGCACCAGTGAGTATATTATATTTAATTGTCAGGACACACCTTCTAACCATAAATGACCCATAACTATCTCCCACACCTATGTCACAACTGATAGAAGCAATCCCAGAACACCAGGAATGAGCCTCTAAACAAAGTCTATTACAGGGCATTTTGTGATAATATAAAACAGATGTCAATGCAGTAAGTGTTCATAATTTTTCCAGAAAGACATTTTTGTCATTTCCCTAATTAACAGTAACACATTTCAGTTTTATTTTCATACAAAATATAAACTACTCTGAAGGATATAAGGTAGATCACAGAGCAGCAATATTCTATGCAAGTTCCTCATGACATCCCACAATCTAATTCCCAAGACTGTCACTACATTATATTATATCAGTATCTCATTGATCCAATTCTTGTCCCAAGACATCCAATCCTCTATCATTCAGGACTTCCCACGTGAGCACTGGGGACTCTCACAGCACTTTCAGGATGAACAAGGACAATGCTCACAATCATTATCTGACAACACTGAGACTGGTTCATATTTGTTTCAGCTGTTACTGACTAAAATGCATTGAGTTTTCCTGAAGCAAAAGTTCTTGGACGTTATTTTAAAATCATTCTTTCAATTAGGGATCTTGACAATGAAAGCGAAGCAAGGCCATTGCTCATGTCCCATGGCCTGATCACATTGTTACAGGTTTAGCAAGGAGGATGGATTCTATGAATAGCTTTACAAAGAACTGACTAACTAAGCTGATAGACAGGGCATTTGAATGTATTCCATTAAATAATATTAGATTTAAGCTTCATTTAAAATTTGAAGAGACCAAAATGCAATTCAAAACAGATACTTAGTGAGAAACTGGAATTCAGTTTATTAGAAATTGACACATCAAGAATGTTCTTCAGCTTTGGGAAAAATGTCCTCCCACATAAAAAAAAGAAAAAAAATTTTAAAAGTATAATTTGAAAGAAACTGGTTCTATCTGACACTTTTCCTGCCTTCCTGTGAAATCATGCTGTCATCTGACCCCCTGACAAATTGCACTTAACATATGGTAGGCTCATGTCAAACTGTTCTACAGTTCAGCAGCACCTATAAAATAAGCACAAGAGTAAATATTAGCCTGGGAACTGGCAGAGGAGCCAGTGAGGAGGGTTCAGGCTTCCAGGGAGACAGTGCAAGGAGTCTCCTGCTCTCACAGCACAGGTTAGTCCTGGTTTAACACCCAAGAGCAGATGGGACACACACTCCACCTACTGCCCAGTGAGGCTGCTGTGCTCCCCAGCACAGGCTGCCTCACACACCCCTGCCCACGAGGCACTTCTCTCCAAACTGGGCACAACTGCACCGAACTTCACTGCCCAAATGTGAGGCCTGTGCTGCTAAACACAAATAAGCCATGATTTAACCAATGATGCAAGGGAAAGGAGCTTAAACAGCACAGAGGGCACAGCTGGCACATCTTGGACAGGAAGGGAACAAACATGGCCTCAGGCTACTTTTTATATTTTCTTGATCTTATCCCATCTACTATTTTGAGACTCCAGACTGCTGTTAAGTTGATCATGATGTCCACAGTGCCTGCAAATGGCTTAGGAAGCACTGCAGCTCTGGGCATGTCCTCATTTGCTGTTCCCCATGATGTGACTCAGAGACAAGGAGAGTCCCCAGGGGCAAACCTGCTGGCTTTGAGGCATGTTGGGATCGTGGAGGATCACACAATGCAAAGTTATATCCAGTTTTAATAAACACATGACCCACATCAAAATCAAGCTGTCCTGTAGTGCACTATAGCTCTCCCAGGTAATCAGCAAACAGCTCAAGGCACTAACCATGACTCTGCTGCACAATCTGATCCTCAGAGAAAGCATTTAAAGGAAAAGACTGCAGCACCAAACACAGATGTATGAAAAACTCATGGACGAGTACAGCATAGATGAATAAACTTTTCTCTTCTCCTCTGTCACTGTTTCTTTTACCCTCTAGACTCTTGTTTACTGTCTTATTGCAAACTTTGGAAAACCACCACTGGAAAGGACTGCACAAGGAATTGCAATTTTGCTTTTGGCTTTAGGCATCTGACTAACAAATGTTAAATGCAGAAAGACTTTTTTAGGATGTTAAAATAAATGGCTATCAATGAACTTCAATCAACATGTTTAAAATGCTCCTTTGTGTGGTGTGCAAACAACAGGGTTTTGCTCAAATTTATGGTAATCTAGGTCATGCTTCAGTGAGTTATTAAAGAACTGTAATAGGAGCTGACTCATCAACACAAATATCATCCCACATACAGCCATGCAAGAAATCCCAGGGCCAAATTAAAACTCCACTGGAGGGACAATTTCCATCTGCAGGAGTAAGATGAGTGTTTCAAAGAGACTACCAAAGTATTCTCAGAACTCTGCTGGTATGTGAATTGCCTTTACATTTCTAAGAGAATATTTTGCTTTAAATGCTGTGTTGTTGAAACTCACAGGTAGAACTATTTGATTTTTGCCTCTACTGCTGTGAAGTAGCTCCTGGTCAGCTCCTGGAAATTTCTAAATTGTAATCCACACTCTGCTCCTTGCTTTTAAATAAGGCATTTTATTTTCAGATATAAGATCCTTCCTGTAAACCAATAAAATGGTGATGACAGTCATTCACATGCCATATAAGGCTTCAGCTCTGATTAAAAAAGACACTTTCCTCCTTAAAATTTGTTTTGTAAATAAAAAGTATTATAAAAGAGTTAAAACTTAACTAGTTCTCATGGCTTTTCTAGGGCTTCCATCAGACATTTACCTTGCCCAGCATTTATGAAAAATGTGACTAGTGGTTTAGGTTAAAGGGATCATGTTCTGCATGACATTTTCTTAACCCAGGAGCCCTGCTTTGAGTGAATCTTGTGTTCTGCTGGTAGAGAGACAAGGGCAGGCACAAGGTAGCGAGGCCAAGATACTCCCACCAATTTAGTATTCTTTTGAAATAACAGATCCATAAAGCAGTAGCACAGCTCCTTCTCATAGTCATGTGAGTTTTCTGGTGCTCCATTACTAAACTTCTTTCCTCAAATATCTTGCTCAAACAACATAGGTCAGACCAGTTACTCTACAGGCAAAAAAGCACTTAGTCCCTTAGGGAGGAGAATTTAGGTGCCACACTCAAATTTTCTGTTGCTATTAAAGCAAAAATTAAACAGATGGTTTTTTTTCCCCCTGCCATGCAAGAATCTGTCAGAAACATTCAGACCCCATAATGACAGTAACTACATGGGAAGTTACATAAATATATTAAAGGCTAGGAATACACTTTTGGCTACAGATTTCTGAGCACAAACCTAAATAAAAAGACCAGTAACTAAACACTTAAATATGCTGACACCTCTGTATTAGTCATTTCCTTTACCATGTTTCACAACTGTTTCAACACTGAACAATGGTATGACAACCTTTGAAGTGCAATAGTTCTGACAAAAATATAAAGAAAAAAACCAAAACTGAGCTGCATGAAAGGATCAGTGTCATAGTGCATGTGTGACACCAGAGGGTTACAGCTAATGTGAGAAAAAAGAGAGAAACTCCTGTCTCTGATTTTTAATTTAAGAGTGAGGGGAACATAACAATATTTAGTTCACATTTACCTTATTCCCAGAAAATCCAACAAACTCCAGTAACCTCAGAATCCGTGCAGGAAACATGGACAATGTCTACAGAGAAAAATGTAAGAGTTATGCAATAACAGACTTTCTGCCTTCAGCTACCAATTGTCTCCTACAATTTTCGCAAGCACAAGAAAAAATTACCAAAATCATCTCTATATGATAATTTTCAGGGTAAATGCATACAACTGCTATATTTTACATACAATTTAAATAGAAATATGTTTAATATAGGCACCTTGTGTCTCCAGGATGCCCTACACAGAAATATGTTTACACACCACATGCTTAGTAACTCCAGTACTTCTTGGATGTTTCAGAAATGTTGGGTTCATACCACACAGTCTATATTTGTTCTTTCTGCAGTAAATCTAATATCCGGGCATGTTCCAGACTCATGCAAAGCAATATAAGCAAGAGGAAGCTCCAGGCACTTTGTGCAGCCCATTCCCTGAACAACCATGTCACTCCTCACCATTTGTGGGTCAGTGCCTCCCCAGGAACCATCCTGCACCATTTGTTCACCCACTTTTTGGCCAGAACACAAGCAACAACAGCCACCAGTAACTGGAGCAGCCCCCCAGACTTCATTCATGTACCCCACTCCTTCCAACTGCCCTGCTAACAACCTGGATCCCAGTAGTTTTCCAAGTGCCAGGTAAAGAGTAAGTGGAATTCCAGAGGCACACAACTGGTGCTCCTGGGCAAGGCTTCTCCTGGCCCTCACACCATGTTGTGGGCAGCCATCTCTTTATTTCTGAAGTGTTATTATCTGATGTTCTCAGCCCAGACACTGGAATCCTGCACTGTCAGAGCACACACCTGATTTTAACCATGGGATCAGAAAGATACCAATGGAACCTCTCAGGAATTCAAGTCAGGGTCATTTTCAGGAGGTAGCAAGACACCAGCTCAGGATAAAGAGTCTTGGTACATACCAGGTTAAATGCTCCAACTCCAAGTTTTACACCTCCCTCAAAATGGAGATGGTTCTCCCCTTTGACATAATGTGGGGACTGTATGAGACTGTCCAGCTCCCTGGAAATGCATCAGATTCTGTTACAGTGCCAGTAAATAACATGATTAATTATAATTCAGCAAGAAAGTAACCCCATTATCTTGAACTACAGAGTAATGTTAAAAAGGCCAATTTTTCACCTCAC
This sequence comes from Anthoscopus minutus, assembly GCA_013399455.1. Lineage (NCBI taxonomy): Eukaryota > Metazoa > Chordata > Aves > Passeriformes > Paridae > Anthoscopus > Anthoscopus minutus. Next base: position 199,596 of record VWYI01034305.1, read on the forward strand.
TCAAGTGAACAATATCTACATTTTGTTGTATTTATCAACAAATCATTTCTGTCACATTACTATCAATTAAAAACCATGGAATCCTGGAGAGGAATTCCTGTCAAACAGACACAGCCAATATTCAACCACATTTCAGTCTGAAAATGTTTCAAGGATGGCTGTTAGGAACACCAGCAAACTTTACTACTGCAAAAAGAAATTATGAGGCAGTGCACAAGACTTTAATATAAATTAGCAAATTCTACTTGAGTTTCACTAATCTCTTTGAATTAATCCAATTCTTTTGAACATGCCGTAATGGATTAAGTGCATGTTCAAAAGAATATTTTGTTTTATACAGGAAAAGAGAACTGTAATGAATAATCTAAAATGGGCAGATGTATCAGAAATTACTTTCACTCATTTTTCTAACTTTTTAAAGGTCTCAGCTTTGTAGTGTCCCTTTATTTCCCCATGTAATCCAGCTCAGTTTGAAATCAATTTGCCTCCAGACTTTCTATAGCTATGTGTTTTTTACACTACTGTTTTATTCTATTTTGTTAATTATTAGTAGAGGAAAAAGATTGTTTTAATGGAAGCATGTATTTGTGTTCAGGCTGTCACGTTTTTATTGATTGGTTGTTGCCAACAAACTCAGCACTATTCCCTGTAAGTGCAGTCTTCTGGACCTGAATTTAGAGTCACTTTCAACCCACATAAACATGGACACTGTCATCTCTCTCCCTTCCAGTGGACTTCTGGAGAACTTGATGCTGTTTTGTGTCTGCTGGACACAAGACATTTTGTGCCCATTCTGAATCAAAATTTATAATTTTAAAATAATTAAAATACGATGCACATCTGGCCATCACTTTTTACTGTGCTTCAGCTATTGGTATTAAATGCTCCAAAAAGCTGCAGCTGGAACTATAAAGTAATGCCATTTCATTATGCCTAATGCCTACAAGACCTGCAAATTGTGCTATGTACATCATTTAGAACATACATTACTATGAAATTATGTACTGTAGAACAGTACAGCATTTCAAGGATATAGTAAGTGAAGTAAGGCAAACCTTGGGAATTAACAGAGCTAGAGTCCACTGGCTCCACAATCCAAATCAACCATAACGTTAATGTCCTTTGTTATGCAAAGGAAGATTCTGTGTGGGCTGAGAAAATCTGCAGACGTGAGGCCCATAATAAAGACTCAATCAATACAACAGTAATGAATTTGTGAATTGGATAATTTCACCAGCAGCACTTTTTACATTAAGTGCACTTAATGACATCATCATTCTGACTCACCTGTAGGTTTGGTAACTGTTTCGGACTTTGATGCCTCCTTTTATGAAGCTGACCATATTCTCATCCTGTTGGAATGGAAACACATTAGCAGTATGAATTTGTAAGCATTATAAAGGGCTTTTGTCTTCTTAAGCTGAATACACACCTGGAACGTAACCAGCATGACACAGACAATATAAGCCTCTAAGATATAATACATGGATTCAGGATTTTCTTTCTATATTAAAAATTTCTTACTCTGTTTAGATACAGGCATTTTATTTTAATGCTTTCTGTGATCAGTTTAGCCCTTGTGATCTTTGAACCATCTGAATTTGCATTAATGAACACAGGGACTCCAGGAGCTAATAGATGTCACCTAAGGTACATGCATTCGTGGCTCTTTCAAAAAATAGCTTTCTCTTATTTGTCCTTGACTTTAGTTAAGATATATCTGGTGCTGAGCCAGGAAATGTTCACAAGTAAACTGCCTGTCCTTAAGAGTCTACAGAATACAGCTTCATATCCTAAGAGTGAAGCAGGGTCAGTAAAATTATGCAGGATATGCTCTTTGTGGTTTGAATATTCATATATATATATTTGAGATCCATACTAGTAAGATAACACATTACTTGAAAAGCTATAAAAACTGAGAAATTACAGCAAAGTATCTGAGGGCTCATTAGTTACAGGGTCTTTAGTTTCATAACTTTTTGGAGGCATTTTCTTGCCTCACTTATATAATCTGTCGTTCTGGTATGTTTTGATGTCTGCTGTTACTTTAAGACAGAGTCTGCATACGTTTTAACAGAAAATACCATCATAGAAAAATCATAAAAGGGCACTGTGAAGAAAATAGCACAGATTAGATTAATTAATTAGATATACTGAGTACACCATACTGGGCAGTGCAGGACACCCAGCTATGTGTAAAGGTTCAGTTATATTTTCCATTGAATGGAAAGTGGAACAAGGAAGGAAGATGGTTTTAAAATGTCTACACTCAGAATGATACCGACAGCAGGGATAGCCACTGTGAGAATTTTTCAGCCCTTGAAAAACACTGAGACTACCTTTGATGTGTTTTCAACTGGATTTGGCAATTTTTACTAAGCATCAAAACTAACCCACATTAGTAGCTGTTGGAACCAAGTGCCTCTGTTAAATTTTTCAAACTAGTTCATGTGTTCATGAAAAATTAAACGCAGAAGAGAACAGGAAGCAGAGACCTTCACAAAAGAGGACAAGAAATTGCTTTTGTACTCTTAAATCCTATGTTTCTATAAACAGGTTCATAAAGAGATATCTGTGAAAACAGTGCTTAAAACCAAGAGACATCTCTTCAAAATGCTCTTTTTCCTATAGGCAGAGAAGTCTCTCTTCTCTACCTATAAGACAGAAGTTCTCAAAAGTCTTCTTTCCATAGTTTCAGATCTCACCCAAACTGCCCCCAGTGCTAGAGGCTACTCATCCCAAAGGAAAATGGAAACAGGTAACTACACCTTGGTCATTTCAAAGTCCATCAGCAGCACTCTAGAAACTGCTAGAAGCTCCTCTGATTATGGGTGTTGCTATGAAGCAATAGTTTCTAGCAGAGGGACTTAGCAGATGGCTGAAAAAGGTTACACAGTTCATAAACTGTCCTAAGCAACATAAACCAGAGCCCACCTGGCAACTCCCAAACACTATAAAACCACCACCTGCATTCCATTTCCTATCAGCATCCTTGAGCCAAGAAGCAGCAGCCTTTTTCTGACTGTGGCTTTTATTATCCCCTTGGTAGATGAAGAGGCCCACTTTCATAGAGCAAGTACAGCCAAATCAAGAAGAAAAATCAGTCATTTCAACTGTGACTAACAATTTAAATTGCATGCTGGAGCCCTAGTAAGTACTGCTAATGTTGCTCCATCAAACAAATCAAGCTTCATTAGGACAGACAGATAAAATCCAAATAAGAGGGAGAGCTCCCCTTTGTTAAAGACAGACAGCACTGTTAAGGAGAAAGCATATGTGGAGCCTAATAGCTATGCAGGCCATAATTACTGTTCAAGAACAAACCAGTGAGAAAGCAGTTTTGGGAAAGCAAACACCAGCCAGACTCAAAAGTTTTGCTTGTATTTCAGCACAGCTTCAATGACCATCTCATATTTTATTTCTTTTTAAATTTGATATCCCAATACATGATTTGAAAATTAGTGCTTGCTGCAGTTACATTTCACACATGCAAATGGGAGTGGGGAAGGGTGTCATAGGGCACTCAGCATTATGTGTTTTAAGTATTTTTTAATAATTATGAGGGAAAATTAAACATTCTAATATCTCATCAGATAGTCCAGATAAAATCCAAACTTAATCCAGATAAAAGACTCATTAGGTCAAACTATAATCTTCTACCAGTCCATTTAGGAAAAGAAACATGTATGGTATTTTTCCCCCACTAAGTGCCATGCAGGAATCCATACCTGGAGGAATGTGAGTGCTGCTCTCTGAAGTAAACATTCAGCATAACAAATTTCTGCATGGATTTCCTCTAACACCACACATAGAGAAGAAAACAAATCAATCAGTCAAAAAGTAATTAAAAAATACTTAGCCCATTAATGTAAGAATAAGATCACACAGCTCAAATTGAGAAAAATATTTTCTAAATTTGCTGTAGTGATTCAGTTCTAGACTACTGATGTAACTCCAAATAGAAATGACATGCAGTTACAGAAACTTTGAAGGAATTTTTCTGGTACTTTCCATAAATTCCCAGATCTAGAACCTTTACAGGCATTTCAATATTTCTTTCTAGATATTTCTTTACCCATCAGTTTTTGGGAATGCTGAGTCAGAAAGCAACAAGACCAGTGATTTTGGATTGGTTACACAGCAATGGCCAAAACACTGAAATTTGGTCCAGCAAATGCCAGATCAGTGATTTTGTCAGTGAATTCACAATTTGCAAGCACATATTGAGTGAACAATTCTACAAGATTCAAACTGCATAAATAAAAAAGGAAAACATTATGCATGTGAAAGATGTTACCTTCAGTGAAGTGTTCAAGGCTTTGCCTATGCACAAGGTTGTTGATAGAATCAGCTACAGTAGATTTCTTCCTAAATCTGCAAAAAGTCAGTTTGGTCATTCTGAAGAAGGAGCATCAAAAAAGAGAACTATATCTTGCAGCTGGCCACCCACAGTCACTATGTGCCTCCAGTGCTCACCAGCCCCCTGTCACCTCACCATACACACAAACTTCAGCACAGTCCACAGAGAACTTTGTCAACGTGACCCTCCTGGGATCTGTCTCTTACCCTTCATGCACAGAAATCTATCTTGATGAAGGAGAGATAATAAGGGGGTTTTTGATTTATTTTGTGGATGAATGTGGGTTCAAAAGTGGGAGTGCAGTTGACTCAGACAGACAATTACAGTACAACCATCACCCATGAGAAAATTGTGCAGTGTTTGAACATTGTAAACAACTTCCAGACACTGCAGAACCAGACTACAGGTAAGACAAATTCTGACAAGAAAAATTGCACTAAGCTGAAGTTTTCAAGACTAGACTGCTGAACACCCTCATTTATGTTCTGTGACCCTCATCTGAGCAGGAGGCTGGTGACTTCCTGATGCCACTTCCAACATCAGTTTTCCTGTGATTTCTGTAAGATTACATTTCCTTTTGTATCCAGGCGTCTTTCAACATATTCCCAAGAAGGAGCTATTTACTGATTGAATTTCTCCAGTCTTACCTTTGACAGGTGGCTTGAGCTTCCTTCATTGTGTTCCCTGCATTCAGTATGTCCTGAGGATCAAATGTCATCATAGCTTGCATCTCCAGTATGGTGGCATAAGTCAGGGCATGATACATGCTGTCTTTAGTCCTGCAAGAAAACACAAGGTGCAAAGCACAGCTGATTTGATTGTATTACTGCTCTTAAAAAGCAAATACAAATCCAATTCTAGAAAGGTATCGGCCTCATGGGAACAATGAACTAGAAATTGAACAAAAAAGACATGCAAAATAATCAAGAAATAGTGAGATTGAGATTTGTACAAGAAATCATATCTACAGTTCTACATACTCTGCTAAAATGTATCAATTCTGAGGTGAGGATAGATATTTAACAAACATAAAGCACAGGAATTAACCTCACGGCTCACCATTCAGAAACAATAGAATCATGGTGGGTTTATTTTGGTGGGGTTTTTTTTATTAACTAATGAATGCTACAACATATGACACAAATCCATCTGATATTCTTCTAATTTGGGACAGTTACTCAGTACAGGCTCAAGGAGATAAGTAACACAATACCATAACCACAATACCATGGCCAAAATAGAATCGCCTTGAAACAGACCTTCCCACCAGAAGCATTAGAGTTTGTATCAAAAAAACCACAGTTTTTTTCTCCTCTCCCCTTCTGCCAACCCTCCACCCCAATCTGTTCAATATTATACTATAGAGTTTCAGACAGTGCCACTTTGGCAGAAAGCAAAAAACTTTGGCATTAGTGCAAGGAAAACAATTAATTCCTATGTGCAGCCATTGCTGGCACCTTTCCTAACAGGAAAGAGGGTTTATATATTGCACACATTTAGAGCATCCACCTGTGTCTGGTGTAATTCTCTGCAAATGAATCAAAATATCTTCAGGCGCAGAGGTCAAGTAAGGATGACTTGAGAAATATGTTGAAGGGCAAGCTCAGATAAATTCCTGACACAGAAACTCTCTGCAGACCTTGCTAATCCACCCCTGACAAATAGCACGACTTAAGACAAATATTGTTAAGGAGAAACAATTGCAATTTCAATTGTTTACACTTTAGAACAGATCAGATAGCTCTATATGGCAGGGAATATTCAAAAATACTTGCAGTCAAACAAGGATATCCTTTCAAAACCTCCACCCTCAGCACACCTGTTCTCAATGTGTTTACTTCAGGTGCTTTTTTCTTTTTCTTTCAAGGAGAAAATGGTGTGGCAATAACGTGCTGTTGGCAAAGACAGATCTGCATTAAGAGGAATGTTGCTGCCAGCAGGATGAGGGAGGGGCTCCTTCCTCTCTGCACAACGGAGGTCCAGCTGTGGACCCACCTGGAGTGCTGTGCCCAGTTCTGGGCTCCTCGGTGCATGGACACACTCAAGAGCAGGGTGGTGAGGATGATTAAGGGACTGGAACATCTCTCCTGTGAGGAAAGGCCAAGAGAGCTGGGACTGTTCTGGCTGGAGAAGAGAAAGCTCAGGGGGCTCCTGAGCTTTATATACAGAAATACCTGAGGGGAAGAAGCAAAGAAGGCAGAGCCAGGCTCTTTTCACCGGTGCCGATGGACGGGATCAGAGGCAATAGGCACAACATGAAGCACAGGAGGCTCTGGTTGAACATCAGGAAACACTTTTTTTACTATCAGGGTGACCATGCAGTGGCACACATAGTCCAGAAAAGTTGTAGAGTCTGTATCCTTGAAGACATTCAAAATGGCCCTGCTTGAGTACACGGCTTTCTGAGGTGCCTTCCAATCTCATCTCATTCTGTAGGGCTTTTTTAAGGAGAAAAGCCAGACTTTAAAGATACCTCAATCCATGTAATTTCTCACCCTAGAAATACACTTGCTTCCCTAAGTTTTGGTATCTGGACTGAACTGAGAGAAAATTTAATGGATAATTTTAGACCACCCCACATTAATCAATGATCTAATTATTCACTATAGTGACTTGGACCTGGTGCTTCCCTACCCTCACACCAATGACAAAGGGCTTCTTTTTCCAACACACAGGGCACAGAGCAGGATGGCTGTACTGAAGGAATTTGCAATGCACATCTTTTAAACTTCACTGCAGACTGTGCTCAGTGGCTGTCCTTAAGTCCTACTTGCCCTCACCATCTAAACCAATCTCACAGAAAAGCTGTTTTGGGAAATATCCTGGTGCCATAAGTGCTATAAGCCCCAGACTGCTACCGTGCATCTCATTTGCAAGCTAAGAAGAACAAAGAATAGAGAAATTAGTTTAAAATCCAGTGGAGTTAGGACAGCTCTTTCTTGGCCTCTTAGATCATTATTCTTTCAGTAGACTGATAATGTAAAGTAGAAAAAAATGAACACACTAAAATGCCAACCTGGTGAAGGGTTTCTGTTCATTAGATTATTCATCAGCCTTACTGGGCACAGAAAATCACACTTCATCTTGTATTTACTAAACTAAAACCCTTCCAGAGGCTCAAGTGCAAAGCATGGGAAAGTGACTGAAATAGTTTCAAAATTATAGACATTTGCTTTCTAAAGCAAAGCAGATATTGAATTCACTGCTCTAAAAGGAAAATTGGTACTTTTCACATACGCACAGTGAAGAGGGATTTCCCTCTCCAGTAATTTATTTCTGAAACCAAACCACCCCTTCTGTAATCAATGGTTTCATCTCTTTCACTTCTAATATTTAAAGGAGATAATAATTAATGTCTATCATTAGCCAACTGGTATTTAGCAACTTTCAAATTTGTTCTTTTTATTTCAGGGTGGGAATGCTGGCAGAAATGCAACTTATCTATGCTACTTCTATTAACCATTCAATTGAAGTTGTCAGCTACATCCTGGCACATTGCCAGGAGTTTTTAAGGCCTGTGTTTCATATGGATAGATATAGAATGAAATTTGTTATCTTTTTACTTTTCTTCTTCTGATTCCTCCACAGCAATTTCCTCAGGACATTGTTGGAGTTAACAAGCCTGTATGACATCAATGCAACTAATATTGTGATTAATGACTTATCCCAGTAGTTGGTATCACATGACTGAATAAGAGGATTATAAGTAATATCTTTGGGCACTTATGGAGTTCTGCCACATGCCTCTTCTCCAACTATGGAGCAATCATTATCATCTTGCAGCACTGCCCTTTCTTGAACCTGTTAGAGAACACTTTTATTCCTGCTCTAAAACAAGTGCTTAAGTGAGAACAGCCACAGCTTTCCAACTGAAGTATAAAAATCAAAAACCTTGGCTTGGTTTCACCTCAGAATTAACCCAGGGCTAGTAACTTTTTGTGAAAAATAGTGCTCAAAATCTTTTCTGTAGATCCTTTAAAGTAATCCAGCACACAGGACATGCATTCCTAAGTTACAGAAACCTCAGGTTCAAGTCCATATGTTGATTTAGTACCAAGATGCTTCCAACACTTAAAACAAATCCAATAGCACAGAGTGAGAAAGACCCTCCACAGACCAGCCAACAGTCTGTTCATCCAGGAGGACTCAAGAGTGAGAGATCAATGCCCAAATCAAAACTGCATCAGAAGAATGTGGTCACAGGGGGCCTGAAGGCTTTCCTCATCTTTGATCTCTGGTTCCACCCAATGTCCAAACAACCCACTAGACCCATGGCAGAGGCTTTCACAGAAATGCTCAAATTTGATGAACCAACATTTTCTGATAAAAACTCTTTTCCTGCAAGACTCCCCAGTAGCAATAAGTTACAACCAGCAACAACCTCTGCAGTCAGGCAGCATCACAGCTCCCTTGCTACCAATAAGCCACCAGGATGGTCCAAGACAAAAAGATGAGCCTTTTTAACTGAAGCCATTTTCCAAAATTCAGAATCTGCTAAGTTCTTCCAGCAAAGTGGTGAAACCAGCAATTTAGTTAGGTTTTGGTAGCAATTCATTTATTTACAAAGACTATAAAAGTTGTGTTCTTCCAGACCTTAGGTATAAAAAGATAAACCCCCTAGAAATAACATCTTTGCTCTTGTTCATGACATTCCTTACAATAAATAGCTAACCCAAGCTTCACTCTCCCTGGGTGTGCTTCTCCCTATTCTTCCACCTCTCTCCACTTGACAATCATACCCAATCTTTGGGAGATCAGCTCCCAGGGAAAGCTTTGAAAGCACAGTCATTCTAGAATTAATACTCCACCAAACAACACCAAGAGCTTTTTGGAGTCTATTTTCAGAATAAAGTCAACTGCCTGGAACGCATCATTGTATTATTCCTTTAATATTGCAAGCAGCAGCACATGTGCTGCACCTCATCCAGTGGTTCAGATAATTCTATCATGAATTTATCTTATTTACCATTCTCCCAACAGATCTGATATCAGCAAGCTATCAGGTGATTATGCCATGTTTTCCTTCAGGATAATTATTAAAATATTAAGCATTTGTCTTGGGAAGGGAAGGGGACATCTCACCAGAATCAACCTTTAATTTATTATTGTCTGTTTGCAATTACACAAGGGATAAAATCCAGTCAGCATTTAATGGATTTACTGCATATCCCAGGGCTGAGAAGGAAGATGAGATTTTTCCTCTGCTCCAGTGCTTGGATAGTTTCAGTGTTATGCATGTTAACCATTAGCACATTACATATTGAAAATCACTGCTGTACTTAGAGACTGAACTTTAGGAATTTCTTAAGAGTTCTTGGGTGCAGTGTGAGTACTCCATATAAAAAATAAATTTAATTAAACATACTGCAAAAAGCACAAGATAATCAGAACCCATTATTGTACAATGACTGTTAATAATAATGAAAACTGACTCTAAAAGCTAGCTCAGAAAACAAGAAAAGTTACATAACTTGAGACAAAAACACCAGATGTATTTTTTCTGTGAAATGAGATCTTGCCTTTATAATGGATTTGCTTTTCTTTAGGATGGATTTGGTTTTCTAACAGGAAAAAAAGAGCTTTACCTCAACACAAGTCTAGACACCATCCTCAGATATTTGTTTTTAAGCTCCTAGGAAAGCTTTTCAGATTTTGAGCCTCAGACATCGTGCCAAATTTGCTGTCACTTTCACATGGTACAAATTAGTTGAAAATACACTTATTGTGGAAGCCAAATGTGAGTAATTTAGTGAATCTGCATTAATGTAATACAGAGCAGAGGATCTCCTACAGCAGAAGCATTAAAGCCGCAAAACTCTAAGATATTAAATTCTTCATAAGAATGTAAAAACTGGAAAGTATTTCTCTAAACAGAGATAGTATGTTAATGGACTGTGAAAATTAATTTCAGATCTCAGCACACCAAAAGGGAACAGTGAGGAACTGGTGGCTCTGAAAGAAATAACTCAGTACTGCCACATGTGCCCACTCTACAACTCTTCTCATTCCTAAAGAGATAGAGTGTGCCCATAATGGATTTCATCTGTGGGGAAATTCAGCATCCTGTTTCTTCATTGCACTCACAAAGATCATAAGCTTCTATTTCCCTCACTGCCAAAGGCAACAAGAATAAGAGGCTCCTCATAACAACAGGCTAACATGAAAAATTAGTTTCAAAATGGTTTTGTAGTGTGCAATAGAGTCAGGTACAAAAACTGAGTATCAGCTCATGAAATATCTTCTGCAGAGCCCAACAAAAGCTGAATGAAAACCATATGCAACAGAAGGAAAATGGATTTACAGAAAAACAATCCATAACCTCACTAGATTTTGCAGTGTTTTGGAAACCTGCTACAATAAAATATCCCCTTATTTTATGCTAAGCACTAAGTGAGCCTTCCCAGATGGGCACAGGGGCTTTACTGTCAGGATCTAATGAAAACACAGTTATTCTTCTTACCATTTTTATTATATCTTCCAATGATATACAAACACTAAACAACTTTGCTGTGAATAAACCCAGCATTATTAAAACAGCTGATGCTACAATTTATCATTAATGTCTTTCCCAGAGTGTACTTACGTGGGTAAGCTACAGATTCTGGCATCAAATATGAGGCTGATACCTCAGTAAAAGGAGACATGTAGTATTCATTGTAGTTACCCCCCAATGAACTATGAATTCTACTTGCTTCATATTCCAGTGTCCTAAAAGAAGGCTTGATACAATTTGCTGGTGGCTCAAAAATAAATGGAGCAAATTGGGTGGGTGGAAGAGAAATTTAAATTAATCACAGACTCCGACAAGCCAAGAACACAGGTAACCTCAGGACAGGGTATGACAGATCACAGACATTGTAAAGACACAACAATTTTTAGGACCTCATTTAATGACCTCACTGCTTGTAGCTGGGCCACTCATTACAAGCTGAGCTGCAACATAATCAGGAAACAGAGTATATGACCACAACACTGAATTGCAAAATAAGCTGTGAGAAAGTTTCTGCAAGTGGTTACAACAACAAAGAAAGAATTCATACCTAGTGTTTCTCAAACCTTCCGTTCATGGCCAGTTGCTCATTTAGACACAAAACTATAATTATTCAGATTCTCACAGTGTGCAGAAAAATATGGGAAAGGAGACAAAAATAAATTGTGACAGAAGATGGTTTTTACTCTTCCAGGAGGAAGAATCTCACACACTGCACATGAAGAGTTACAGATGAAGATCTACAGATGAAGAATTACTTCTTTGGACATCAACGCTATAATTTTAGAAGACAGATAAGTACTTTACACTTGTGTGATTAAATAATGAGATTTTATTTATTCACACAAGTGTAAAGCACTTATCCATCTTCCCCAAAACTTACCACATTAACTTACCACTCCCTTTTGAACCAAAACCATACAGACTTATCAACTATTAAGAGAGAACAAGCTGTCTCAAACTATGAGAACTCAGCAACGTCCTGAGAGACGGTGAAGCAAAGAAAAATAAACAGAGAAAAAGTAAGAAATCTTATCAACTTACTTTGCTTGTAGAGAAGCCAAAGCATCTGAGAACTTGTTGTTAAGAAATAAATCCAGAGCTGCCATACATTCACGCAGTGCCACGTTGAGGTCTGACGTAGATGACCTGCCAGAAGGGATAATAAATTCAGCACATCTGTTCTCCTTCTACCAGTGCATTACTGCTGCATTTGAACCCCCCTTCCTCAATTCCAAATTTATTCCCTTAATAATAAATTTAATAAGCCTGTTATTCTATCTCCAGTCATTGCAAAAGGTGAAAGTGACTCCTATTATGTTTGTGGATTTGGGTTTTTTTTGTTTTCTTAACTATGCTTTCACCAAGTAACACGTGAAAAGCAACTGAAGTCTTTCATTCTCTGAAACAAAAAGACAAACTGCACGTACTTTACCTAAGAACCTGGACATGCAGAATTTGCCATGTGGGAGCACAGCAATGTGATGAGCTCAGGTACCAGGAGGACAGAAGCCCTGGGTGACAATGCACATCTCATTGTAAGGCTGCCAGGCTCCAGCTGGTGACATTATGATTGTGCTACCACTTTAAGGACGAGACATTGTCAATCTGCATCAGAATATTACACCTACTGCTGCTGGAACATCTGTCTTCATTCAGCTCATGTTCAGAGTGGTGCCTAAGCAACAAACCACTACAAATTCACAGGTGGGGCAAAATTTCCCATTGTGCATGTTTGTGGGAATGTCATTGTCCCTAAGAAGTGTCACTGCACTCAAAAAAACCCACTGTGGTATCCCAAAGTCAGAAGACTCTCAGCGACTTGCTCTGGCTATATTTTTCTCCTTTACACTGTAATAGATCCAGCCTGACCTGTCACAAGGCTTCTCAGCTGGTCTTTAGGTTACTGGCAACAGGATAATACAGACCAGCTGAGTTAGTTTGGCCCAAGTTCATCACCACCAGAAATGCTGGACAAAATAAAAAAAATTTAAAAAACCCCCCACAACAAAAAAAAAATCCACAAAAGAAACAATAAAGCCTTGCACTAATGAAGTTAAGGTCACCTAGCCAGTGTTAGGACAGTTGAAACATCTGTATCTAATGATCAAAGAGCTACACTGCACTAATATATTGTATACAAACATGTACAAAACATCCTCCAAGAAAACACAAACAAATCCTCACCATGTTCCTGATTCGGAACAGCTCTAACCAATGTGATCCATCTTGTGACTTAGAAACTGTGTTAGTTCCTTAAAAAGTGGCATAACACAGAATGCTGAAAGGAAAACCAGAAAGCAAAGTCCTGATAACATCTTAAGGAAAAGGCAAGTGAGCACAGCACAAGCAGATAGCATCAGTAATAACCACCCACTGCAGCAGTGGTTTGGTTTTGGTTTAGGAATAATGACTGCAAAGAAATAAAATGTATAATTATATATACAAAAAGCAAGACTTTAAATCTGAGAGAAACATTACATGATGCTGCTCCTAGGGGCTTTGTTATCACAACTTCAGACACACTGCAAATCCTTTTGCACCCAAGACACTCTGCAAGTGCTCTGCAAGCATTGATTAACTGAGTTTTGGCATCTGTCTCATACAAAATGCAATATCATGTCTGCCTATCCTGAGCTATTCTGAGCCCTGTTTAATAATTAAAACTTGGTCAATTATTGCTTATTGTATTAAAACTCCTACTTTCCTGTTTTTAAATGTGCCCCTGAACCAAGTATTTAACATGAATAAAGCATATCTTCACCTGTTTTAAAATATTTAGACTACTAGCATTTTAGCTGGGTTTTTTGTTTGTTCATTTCTTGCCATGCAGGAGAATTACCCCATTCAATACAAATAAACCTTTTCAAAATACTCCTTTGAAACAGAAAGATGACAAAGAATAAAGCCACTGCTGAAGCTCAAAGCAGAAATAAGACACGATAATTATTTGGCATCTTTTCTGGAATAACAATGACACAGTGCTACCCACAGCAGCAGCAAAAACACAAGCTGCATGCTTCCCTTATAGGAAACCTGCCACATGATCTGGTTCCCAAGTCAAAGGCTTAAGACCCGGGCAAAATACACACCTTACATAAATTCTACACACCATCACTTGTCATTGTTAACAAAAGGGCAGAAATACTTTAAACTCGAGGGTGCTCAGCACTTCAGCAAACTGATTAGTCATGCTTCAGTGGGCTGCAGATTCCCTCCTGCTTCCAACAGCAGGATCAGAACTGCCTCTAAGCCAAAAGCAAAATGCTGTGTGCTGCTACTCACCTCTCTGCTGAGTCTCCTGCGTGTTCTGACATAGTCATTGCAAGCCCACTCAGCTTTCAGGCTCCAACATCAGCAGCACTCGGTGCTCCTGAGCCAGCTGCGAGTGACAGCCCCGGTGGGAGCGCAGGGCAGCGCCTGCCTGCGGCACCAACTCTGCGATTGGACACTGCCACGGGAACAGGAGCATCGCTAATTCACCGGCCGCATCCTACAGACCTGCCATTTGGAAGCCAGTCCGTGGCACACCAGGTTCATGTGCCGCTGGGTCCAAATACAGCTGGGTACCTCTAATGTAGGAGGGGCTGGCGGCTGCCAGCCTATCTCTGATCTACAGACCTGTCTGGAATGAGCAGCAGCATCAGCCACCTTTTCTTCTGTCCAGAGCAGGCAGAAGCCAAATACCCTTGTAATTACAGACCTGAAACAATGAGAATTACTTCATGTGGCAGTGGCCCACATCAGAAACCTGCGAACCAGAACGGAGAGCCAAGCGAGAGCAGCTGACAGGCGGCACTCAGGCAGTAATTGCTGCAAATGTGAGAAGCACACAGGCGAGAGACATAAGCAAGTGCTTCTTCCCAGCAAGGATTCTCCACAAAACAGGCTCCAATCCAGCAGCCAAACTGTTGCTTTTTGTTAGTTCCTGTACCTTTGGGAGGAACTGAGACTTTACACGCTCTTTGTGACAATCTCTCTTTAATGCCATGGAAAATGAGGCGAGTTGGCACTAACAATTTAATCAGTGGAGTGAGCTCATCTGGCTGATTTTGCCCAAAATGAAAGTGTATTCCCCTGAACTGCTTTTCTGGCACATCAGCTGTACCAGCCCTGAACACAACTACAAGGAGTATTACCAGTCCTTCCACTTATTATGAGAGCTGGACTGTGGAAGTTGATCAGCCATGATCTACTTACATAAATTAATTTCTCCAAGAGCATCTTAGGTCAGAAATTATCTGTTTGCTAGATTACACAGAGCAGTACCAATAATGAAGACATACATTGCTGAAGGAAGACCCAAAAATCATAAACCAGCAAAGGACAATTCCAGGAAGATATTCTGAATCTATTAACACACCTGATTAAATCTCTTGCTGGTTTTATGGCATCCTGTACAGGAAAAGCCTGTGCTGCATTTGGTACAAAAATTACTGTAATAGATCCACAGGCTGCCCCAATAATGAATCCATTACATGTTCCTAACAACATTGTGTACCTGGGCCACAGCAGGAGATAAAAGGCCTCACTGGGCTTTTTCCCGTAGCTGGGAATAACTACTGGTTACAACTTAAAATTAACTGGCTGCTTCCATGGCAGGATCCCAGGCTACTCTAGAAAGGTTTTTCATCATTCTCACCAGCTGTTTGTACAGTCTCTCCTTAATACTGTATTCTCCAAAAAGTCCTTAAAGCCCTGCATGGTGAAGGTTCTGGCTGTTGCTGCCAAGTTCTTCAAGACTTGATTTGGCAGGTTTTTATTTGAATACCACTTCTCTAGAAACAATTATACACTCAGACAACCTTCAGTATGCAACCTCTCCTCCCCCACATATTAACTAAAGAAAACAAATGTAAAAAACTCAGATCTGAAATATTTCCACATTTAGGCCATTTCCCTGCTGGTTTTACAAGGTTTGTTCCTTTTTTGCTTTTGGGCAGCAGGTTTTGCAAGGACAGTCATATGGTTCTCCTTGTGGTTTTGTTATTTATGAAATCATTGTTCTCTGCCCCAGGGACCATGAGTGGGGCTGCTTCACAAATCACAACCAAGTATATCCCGGGAGTTGCAGTAAGAACTGCTCTCCTTACTCCAGTGCATCCCCATTGTCTCCAGTGGGAAACATGATTCCTTGGAATATCCCACGCAATGCCCCTTTTACTTAAGCACCAGATCCTTTCTATGTCAACAGCAGTATCAAACAAAATGAATAAGCAAAACTAAAATCCAGAATATTAATGAAAAGTAAGGCATATGAAAGAAAAATTATGTTTTCCATGATCAAAAGGAAAGAGACACATGATTTTTGAGCATGGGAATTATGATGTTTATGCATAATTTTATTTCACTGTGTGCATGATGTTGACTGGTTTCTTACAAGTTTGCAGTGCATAACCTTTGTGATTTGTCACTGGGTTTAACAGATTTCTTCAATTAAAAAAACAACTTCAACCTTATACTGTGCAAAATGCTAAAATACTCAACCTCAGTAATTATCAGAACTTTACAAAGAAAGGTAAGTCTGAGGTTTGTGCCTTTGTAGTAATGCTTTTAATAGTAATTCAAGAGTTAGTTCAGTACTGTGAAACACTAAAAGCAAGTTAAATCTGTCATATCCTAAAATATGGATGCATTTCTCTGCCAAATCTACCTTATCTGCATAAGTCAGCTGAGGCTGCGTGCATGGGTAACTTCATCTGGAGGAGGAGAAAAAATACAAAGAATGAAACACCATTGAAGCTTCACCAGTGCTAACACTTCAAAAATTCACAGATGTGAGGAGCCTCCCAAAGCACATTTCAGAGGTCTCAATTTCAGTGTTAAGGAAACTCCCCTGTGTGACCATCCAGGAGCCACTGGCAGTCACAACCCCATCACCTGAGCTGGGATTGAAGCCCCTTCACAGCTGCACATCCCACACCCACAGTGAGACAGGCTCGACCTCAGGTTTCCCATAACAGCATCTCAGATGTCCCAATCCTTAAAATTATTTCATCTTGGTGCAATAACAAAGTAACAGCTCAAGCTGGTGCCTCAGAGGAGTGACTGAACAAAGGAACCCCTGGGCTTTTATCCCCTCACAGTCTACACAGGAAAAAGCCTGGGGGTCTTCAGCCCCTGCTGTGTCCCCAAGTGTCCCTCTCTGTGCCCTTTGTTGTGCAAAGGTTCAGCAGTTCACATCCCATGGTACTGTCACTGACACCAGGATGTCCTTCCTACTGCCTGTTTTCAAAAAATTACAGAAATATGGGAATTCTTGCCATAACACCATTTTCTGTTCTAATGCTGCTAATAATCACAGGGACATTAGGAGATATTAGGGTACACCTGGGCTTACTCCCTTTTGCCTTTTCCAGTTCTTGAGGTCATTCCTACAAATCCACTACTACTTCTGTGAGCAACACTGCATTACAAGCTGTGAGCCTGAAAAAATCTCTACATTCAAAGAAAACAAAAAGCACATCACTTGGGAAGAATTCTTTTCGTCTGCAAGCATTTCCAAACCCACATGAGATCAGAAATAGTCTTGGATGAAAAGAACAAATATGCACTTCTCACAATAATTTGTTACTATTCAGTTTTCAGACAATACAGAAATGTCTTCATAATTCAAAAACAAATAAGTTAATGCAAGAAAATTAAATCTCCCATATCCCTTCCTGCTCTATGTGCCAAGCTGTTAATACCTCAGCATTTATCTTTCTGTGTTCTTGAACACTTTTCTGGCCCATGTCTAAGACTCCTCTGTGCTGCAGAAATGCCATTACTTCAACAACAAAGCAACTGGAAAGGTTTCAATACTCATGTTCTCCAAATATCCTGCTTAGAGACACAACTGTGATACAGTTCTGGAATTCAGGATATCATAGTACTTCAAGTTGTATGTGGAGTATGACACCATTTATTTTTGAGGTTAATTCAGCTCTCAAATCACTGAGTTACTGATGCCTCAGCACTGTCAAATGTCTTTTTAAAAGCCCTTCTGTTCCAGCAAAGGCTCACAAATCAAAGGGATGTAGCAAAGCAGTCCAGTGAGCAGCACAAAGACCAGGGAATTGGCAGACTCGTGTTCTGCCCTTGGTCCCACCATGTGTAACTTGGACCAAGCAGGATCTAGTTTGCATTAGCCTCACAGCTCTCATCCTGTATTTGAATGGGCAAACAAAGCAATAAATTCATTAAGATAGGTTTGTTCAGACAAATGAAATGCACTGGTGTTATTTCTACCATTCCCTTTCCTTGTTGTGCTGCCATGACTGCTCAGAGAGCGAAATGCTCCACTGTGGGTGAGCACCTCCAGTCAGCTGAACTGCCTGCATAGACAGAATGAAAATATATATTATAAAGACACACAATCAGTCTGGCACATTGCAAAAATAAGCACAAAAATCCTGCAACAGCACTGATCTATTGGAATGTACAAAGAAAAAGTTACCTGACACAAGATCAACACTGAAATAAAACAAATACATTCAGCATTACAGAAATTAACAGGATTGCTGCAATTAGGAGTAAATTTTCATCATAAATGAGACCACACTAATATTTAGCAACCTTTAACAGCTCTTCTTTTTTAATTCAGATGATCTGAATCTTTGCCACTTTGAAGGTCACATGTGATTAATAGTATTCCATTTGGGGTTTTTAAGGGTCTTTAGACAACCCTCTAATACCCACTTGCTCTTTTTTCAAAGTCCTCTGACTTTTCAGTTTTACTGCCTCTGGTCCACCTACACTTCTGACATAGTTACTCTCAATTTTTAAAGGTCTAATTGTCATCTCACAGATGAGAATAAAACTCATCAAACAAACAAGGAAAAAAAGAATCTGCGAGAGCTGCACTAGACCGCTATCATACAATGGTATTGAGCACATTTAGGTACCCAGCAAACAAACAATTCAAGCATGAAGCAAAATGCAAAATCTCTCTGCCATGTTCACCGTAAGGAGCCAGAAAAAAAATCTGTGAGATTTGTTTTCCTAAGGACTGCAAGGTCAGGGTAGAGATCTGTATTACTTCTGAAATCAGACTTGGTGAGAACTTAGGGATGTCAGGCAATTCCCCCTTTTGGCTGGATTCTGCACTTGCAGCAGTGATAAATGCTGAGAGGTAGGTAACAAGAGAGTTACCTGAGCATGTTTCTTCAGCTGTTTGTGAAGTCTGGTTTGTACTTGTCTATACTGACTTACACTTCCCTTCTTTCAGACTTCAGTGTGGTGGCCTACACAGAAAGAATGAAAGATACATTCTGGCCCAAAAAGCATTTTCCTGAAGTATTTTATGTGAATTGAAATGTTTCTTTGTTTGGTTTTATTTCATTTGGTTGGGTTTGGTCAGGTTTTTTTGTTTGTTTAGGTTTGGTTGGTTTTGTTTTTTTCCATTAAATCTAAACAAAGTATTTTCCAAATAAATTACTCTGTAACATGTTTTGTTGCAGCTTTAAAAAAAAATCATGATTTTGTTATCATTCCACTGCTGAACAGTATCTTAGGCTCCCATAAAAATAACATATAGGAATGACACAAAATACTTGAACAAATAGGGGATTGCTGCTTTGCTTTTAATCACTGCTTTACATGACATTCCAGATTATGTTTCCCTGAGAGCCTCCAACAAACTGACTTCATTCTTCAGAACTCATCTGCAAAGCATACTTCACAGTACCTTGACAAATTAACAATGCCGCTTCCTCTCCAATTAAATAAAAATTCAAGCATGGCACTTCAATATACCTTTACAGCTCCCCACTGAATCAATACTCAAGAACAGAAAAAGGAATAACAGTAGCAAGTTGTCTTGGCACTCAGCACTGCCAGAGCCATTTTGAAGAGGTATTCTTTGGCACAATTGGCTTCAAGAAGAAAACAGCTATTATTCTGTCCATTTCAGAGTGCAAAAACAACTAAGCAAACTACCCAAGTAGAAAAAACAAATGAAAACCAAAACAAGTGAGGCTGATGTTGAACTCAGATTCAGTTAGTCTGGGATCTTTCTGTCAATTTTTCCCTTTCTGAAAGGAAACAAGGATTGGTAACAATTAAAAGCTTTAATGCAGATGCAATGAGAAGATTTCATCAGTTCAGGATGCCAGTTTTAGTTAGAAAGAAATGTAAAATGGCATCCAAGTTCAGTACTGCATTCTGTTTGATATACATCTGAGGTTCTAGCCATTGAGTCAAGTATATCTGAATGATTATCCTGAGACCTTCTGACAATTGCTTTTTTACAACAGATGACTGAAAGTTTTATTATCAATTGAAGGCAATTGAAGCTGAAAATCTCTAAAATGTGAGGTCATTTTTCATCACTGCTACTCAAAAATCTGTTTACTCTTCAGTTCCAATCACTCCAGCTTACTCTTCAGTTCCAATCATTCCACTAGCTCATTTTTCCTCCAACTATGATCTGAATCTCAATCTATTCCCAAAACATACATGATACCTAAAGAAACCACAAATTCAGATCTGTGGAAACACTGTCTGGGAGCTTCACTGGGGTTTTAAAGGAGTAATTTATGTAAAATGTGAATTACAATAGGAAGTAGCAATCTTTTCCCACAATCTGGCCAAAATCCTGATATATGCTTTTCAACACTTTGTAGCACAGTACTGGATCCTTTCAGATCCCAGTGCAGTGTCACCCTGGAATGGGACAGCTGGTTCCAGCAGATGGAGCTCCAGAAAAACGATGGAGAGCCAGCACCAAGTGCTCCAGCAGCTGCAGTAACACAGACTTTCAGGACTGCCCAACCTGGCAAAATTCACCCAGCTCCTTCCGGCTTCTAAATATTTTTGCACACATTGTTCCCCACATTCAGAACTTTCTGAAGCACAATGTAACCACAGTCCCTCAGCCTGCAGCTATTGTCAGTGCAAACACAGCACCTGGAGGTCATTTAATGACACCATTTAAGACCATTATTACAAACACACAGCCCACCTTTCCAGCTTGGAGTTAATTGCTAGGCCATCCATTAAAGTATTATCAAGACAGAGCATGGCAACAAAATTATATAAAGCTCTTAAAAATCACAGAATCATAGAATGGTCAGGGCTAGAAAGGACCTTGAACATTATCTCATTCCAAACCTGTGCTGTGGGCAGACACACCTTCCACTACACAAAGTTGCTCAGAGCCCCATCCAAACAGGCCTTGAGTACTTCCAGGTAGGGGTTTATATATAAATACTAATAGGTCATTTCTGATCATTAGCAAGTCTAGCACTCTGGATTTTCAAATCCCACAGGACTTTGATTCTTAAAATGCCACTAGACCTTGGTCTCTGTAATAACTCTAACATTAATATCAATGCCACCAAAAAAGAGCACTATTGTACAGCTTATATAATCTAAAGTGCAGGAAATGGTTTTTTTCCATCATGGTCTCTTCAGCAGAAACAAAGTCTCAGGTAAACGTTTGCTGTTTTCAGCTTTGAGATAAAGGGAAAATGTGCAGCCAGAGAGAGAGAGAGAGTGCACCACTGCTCCAAACACTTGATGAAGAACCATGAACAGAGCCATTGCCACTCTTCTAAACAACAGTTTGCTGACCTCTCCAACAACTGCACTCTTAAAAGCTTCTACTGCTGCACAGATTATAAAACAGATAATTATAAATGTCTTATGTCAAACAGAATCCACAAGCCAACCTTTAACGCAGCCATGTCTAAAATGTAACACGCCATCATCATGGGGGAAGAATGTTATTTGCAGACTGATTCAGCTTTTGAAGAAACAATTCTCTCACGCACACAATAGAAGTTTATGTATTTTAGGGGCAGTGGGAGGCACACCTGGAATGGAGAAAGTTATCCACCTGCAGCTCGTTCTTGAGGGTGAGCAAGAAGGTATTGAGTTACAGAGTAATGAACGTCAGCGTTTCGCTGTCAAGGTGTGTTGCAAGCTGTGCAAACAGGAGCTCAAGCAAAAGGACCTGGTCTTCCACGCTCTTCCACAGACATGACAAGCTTTGCAGCAACCCTTTGAAGCCCGAAGGCAATTTGCATATAACTCCTGAAGGGCTGCTGAGCAGGTATGTAATTAGCTCAAGCTAATTATCTTGTCTAAGAAAAAAGAAAACCCCCCTCAAAGTGCAAGAACCAGTTTGTGCCCGCGCAGAGGCTTCGCCGGGGTGGCTCAGCCGGCACAGGTGGGCACAGTCCTGCCCACAGCCGGGTCAGACCAGCGGCCAGAGCCCGGAGTAGCCCGGTCCCGGCCTGGGTGGTCTCGGCCCGTGCAGCCGCTGCCCACGGGCCGCAGGCGGCTCCGGCCCCAGCCCGGGAGCCCGAACTGCCCTCAGCGGCTGCAGCGCCCCGAACCGCGCCGCCCTCACACCGTCCCGCGGCCCGACCCTCCGCTCCGGCCGGCACCGCCACAGCCGCTCCTGGCCCCTCCTCCCGCCCGGGACGGAGCACCCCCGCAGCCCGGCGGAGGCGGTACCACCCCCGGCGACCCCCGGCCCGGCCC
>VWYI01034305.1:221964-232201 GCA_013399455.1 Anthoscopus minutus
CATGTTCGGGCAGGGCCGGGCCGGGCCGAGGGGGCCGCCCACGCAGGTGAGCGGCTGCGGCAGCGCCCGCCCTCCGCCGGCCGTGGGGATGGGATGGGATGGGATGGGATGGGATGGAATGGGATGGAATGGAATGGAATGGAGTGAGGTGAGGCCCCGGGGTTACGGTCCCACCGCAGCGCTCGGCCGCGACCCGGGCGTGTTGCTCCGCACCGGCGCGAAATTCTCCGGCAACCGCCGAGAGGAGCGCAGGGATCGCTTCTGTGTGCTGGAATTAGAGTCATTAATTCCTCTCGAGAAAAAACATAAGGAAAGCATAATTCGTATTTCGCCAAGTTTTTAATTAGCTGCACTCTGCACCAAGGCAGGGTTTGCCAGGGTGCAGCCGTCTAACCCCGGCACAGGGGTCAGCGAGTTGTACCACAGGAGCAACATCCCACAGGGCTCCCACCTCAGAGGGACCAGGTTATGACCAAATCGCATAAATAACTAATTAGATATAAATAATTAAATTCTTTAATTTGTTCATTAACATAAAATTAATAAAATAAATATTTAAAATTTTAACTTGCCTCTTCCATTAGCGAAAACCAAACCCATTGAAACTGCAAATAGAATATGCAATACCCACAAAAATGTCATTCTTTTGGTCATATATCATAATCATATCAATCACGCAGCTTCAGAGTTACAGATATAACAGTTCAGAAGAGATTAACAAAAGAAAGGAGCCTGGGGAAGGAAATGAACAAGGCAAAGGAAGGCAAAGGTATACCCAGCCAAGGGAGTGGCAGGACAAACAGAACGACTGGGTTGACATAAAGAAACAATGGGCACATTAACGGGAACAGTGGGTGTATAAGGTTAAAAAAAGAAAGAATTTATTAGCTGCACACCGACAATGGGGCTTGTGATGTCAGGAACAAAGGGTGGGTGGCAGGACGGGCTCATGCTCCAGTGCTCCGGGAGCAGCTGCTCCCAAAGAGCCAGACATGCAATGATTGAAGGATGATTCCCTCTTCTGACGCTGGCCAAGAAGTCATGATTGTTTCCACTAAATCAAATATTTTAGCTCAGTGAGGGATAGCATAAGGAGTTGTGACAAGCACGTTCCCAGAGCTATTTTGGTACAAATGCAAGCCCCATGTTTTCCAGCATAAAATATCTGTTTACATACATTCCATTTTCTCAATTGTGAGGCTCATACATTCCAGCTCACAGCCTTCACAATGAAGCCAGATTTCTTATGTAGTTCTGCACCTCAGCCCATTGTGAGTAGCCAGTTATAGCTAACTTAAAGAGCATTTTTATTAATAATCACCCTATAATATACTCTAAACTGCTTTTTTTTTTACAACTTTTAGAATTATATGTTGTAGGGACAAAGTTGAAAAAGCTAAAACAGGACAAATTTGCTCCTCTGAGCATAGCATTGTATGTTTGAGAACAGTTGTGCTTTTACTATCTGACAGTAAAATAAAATAAATATTTTAAGTTAAATGGATAGCATATTAAGGAAAATGATAGAATTTAAATATATGAGTTTAAAACTCAACAAGTACTTCACCTGTAGTTTTCAGGATTCAGGGTCAGTGGTTTGAATCTGAACTGAGCTATTTATTCAGTAAAAGTTATTACTGAATGTAGGCCCCAAATGAGATTTACACTCCAAAATCCCCAGAACTGATTTGAACTCAAGGACTCTTAATTTTAAAAAGGAGGTATTAGCAGACCTTCAGTAAGTATTAAAAAAATTCTACAAGGTTTTTACCTAAAAATCCACTGAGTCTTTTAAAATCACTTTTTTCTGTATAAGTGACCACACCTGTTCATTTAGCACCTCAGCAGAGACTGCATTCTATGGAAAAAAATCCTAAGGACCTTCTGGCTTTGAATACAAACATTTCAATGCTACATAGTCTCAACAGAACAAACAATAAGGCTGGCCACACAGGAAAATCAGTTTGTGTGGATCAGGACAAGTCTGGCACATGCAAACCTGAGACAGCTGACAATCTGCAGACAGTGTTACAGGATCTCTCACTGGAACAGACCTCTGAAGCCACAGGTAAGAATTTCTCCCTGTACTACCCACAAACTAAACCCTCAAGTACCTTGTTTAAAACAGCACTTCTGTTAAACTCTTTGTTTATTTCCAGTTATTTGTATAGTCCTGTATAGGACTGCAACTGGCTGCTTATACCAACAGAGAAAACCATAACATCGCTCCTATCTACAGGATACAAAAGTAAAATAGGATAAAATTCCTTTTACCCTGCACAAGGTTGTCTTTCCAGATCAGAGCAGTTATGATATATAATGAGAGCTGTTATCACTTAGAGAAGAGGAAATGGCTTAAGCATTAAGTGGTTTGTCCATACTCACTTATTAAATCAGCAAGAGATAACTAGAAACAACATCCTGACCTCTTGATCACACATCCAAACAATGCAGCATTTTCCCCCTCTATGAGCAGATCACCTGCTCTAAAAACTAATGCTCTGTGTTCTCAGTAATAACCAAAGTTCCAGGCAGCTCCAGATGTCTCTATTTTAGCACCACAGGAATTCTGAAGTATTCTGAGCAAGGAATGGGAATGCAGCTGGTGTTACTTATGTATGTTTTACTATTCATGGCTCTTTAAAGAGCTTATGGATGAAAATTATTTCTGTTTCAGGATATTACTGACTGATGGCCTGTGAGGTGATGAATTACAAGCTCCTTCCCATGTTTTCTGGGATAACATTATGCTGTCTTCCCTTCCTTTCTCTTAACTTCTACACCTTTCCTAATTTAAGCCTCAGAGGTCCCTGCAAACACCACTCCACAGAGAATTCAAGAGTTCAGTAACACTCACATGGGCAACTAAACTCCACTCTACCTACCATAGAAGATCTAAAAAGATCTCACATTAGGGAAAATCACTGTCCTCTTCCTTCTTATAAAAACAAGATGTATGCATTTGAAAGCCAATCTTCATGTTCACTCTAGTTAACAAAGGAATTAAATTCAAGATACAGAATTCCATAGCAAGAAAATGTAGGACCTTAATTGCCAGTATTTTGAACAAATATGTTACTTTCCTAATCTTACCATCCAGTATCATCTAAATTACCAGTACTTCAAAAACAAAAACATGAAGTTGCACATCCATGCACAAAATGACTTCGAAGATTCAGCCTACAGCATGACTAAAACACTCCAATACTGAAGTAATAAATTTGCTAAATACTCAAATACTGAAATAGCCAATTTAAACTTAATACATAAATGAAACTGTTGAGAAGTTACTGGGGAAATTACCCAAAGCAACACAATTCTGCCACTGGATTCTATTTCTGTGAAGGTGAGCCATGGCAGGTGTGTCAGGTGGCAAAGGCCACAGTTGGGACACCTCACACTGCATTACATTCACACAGTGCTTTACATCTCACAGCACCCTCTTGAAAAAACAGGCAAACAGGTCACATTTATGTACTTAAACTTTATTTCTTCATAATTACAGGCTATTGTTAGAATTTTTAAACAAAAGGGAAGTCTATAAATAGAGGCTACTCCCACCTGAACAAGATGTTTAGAAAAAAAACCCAAACAAACAATTAAAACTTCATAAAGTAATGCCATTTAGCTCACAGCAGTGGTTTGTTGGTAGTCTGAGTCAAAGTCCTATAGTCAGAGTCAGTAACATGAAATGTAACATCAAATGACTCAAAACTTTAAATTCCATAAAGGAAAGCAGGAATATATATATAATATATACATATAATATTGTGTTGGTCCACTGAGTATACATTTTTAACAAAAGATAAGAAACTATGTAATCCAGTTAAGCATATGATTTGCAAGATTAGTGTACACTCATTACAAAGATGTATAAGATAAGTTATAACTATTTAATACTTGCAAAATTTTAAGTTACTTTTTTTTTTTGAGCAGGTGTTTAAATGCTCATCTCCCAGTGCAAAAGAAAAACCATCCCAGTCAGGTTACTCATTTTTTTCCTGAAAAATTGAAAACCTTCAAACTCATGCAACAGCAGCATTGACAGGTAATGGGAAGAGCTTAAATATACTGAAGCATGGCTGAGTTCTCCCCCTTTGCCCCAGTGCTGTGTGTTGAAACACTTCCATTTCCTCAAAAGAAATACCACAGGTTAAAAGTGCAAGACAAAAAACCCTTCTAAATGTTTATGCTGCTGCCATCCATTTTCCTTAAGTAGGGCACAAGATTATTCTTTTTGGAATTATTTTAATCAAACTGATTTTCCAAATAGAATTCATTCAAAATGAACAATAAGTTATTTTCATTAAGTTATTTTCATTAACATTCTATCAATCCTACTCTGACTCAGTGACCATTCAGAAATCATTCAGTTTAAGGTGCAACTATCAGTTGGCATTCAATAAATTACATATACAGAAAACAACTGTGGTTAAAAAAAATAGAAATCAGACTACCTGGTTTTTGTTTTCTATTCTCAATCCTATTTCAAATGGAACTCATTAACTTGCCAGCTCAGCTGCATATTTCACAGGCAAAAGTGGCTCAAGTAGCAGTGGGGTCTCACAATTTGACAGTCACCTTAGCCAACGGCAAATGCACATGAATTTTCAGCTTAATTGCTTTATAAAACAAAGTAACAGGTCTGTCTTAAAACCTATGATCATGCAGGAAAAGCAACAAAGGTTTCAGAAAGACATACTCTTTCTGATGGAGACTCCATCAAGATTATGTTAAATCCAACATAAAATCTTCAACGAGGAGAAAAAGAATCTATATGCATACATATAAAATAAAGCACTCCACAACTCTGGCATTACTCAAACCCGTTCAGAAGGATAAAAGGTTTCCAGTGACTAACTGCTTGATGGGAGACAGTCAGCCATGACAGAATAATTGCTGTGTTCACTTTATGCTCAATTACCAACTGCTGATAGATTACAGTCAAACCCCAATCTCTCTATCTGCATTTTAAACTGATTTGCTTTCAGCTGGGAAAAGTACTTTGCTTCCTGAAAACTTGAGAGAGAAACCGAATGCTAACTTAACAATTATTCAAATAATAACCAAAAGGATTGAATTTAGCAGAAATACTCACATGACTTTCAGAAATTTAAAACCTTTCATAGTTTCTTGTATATATGCATTTTCTGATTAACATTTAAACAGGTTAGGTACTCAGGAAAAGGGACAAAACAGTTTACATCAGATAAAATCTTATTCTAAACTTCATGCTTCTGATATTTCAGATTTACTGAGTGCAATAGCCAGTTCCAAGTCTTCTTGCTCTTGCTGTTTTAGTCTTGCCAATCTTTCTTTTTCTTCTCTCTCACTTTCTCTCTTAGCCCATTCAATCATGTCTTCCTCAGTAGAATACTGCATGTTCAAAAGACAAAACAAACATTAATAATAAAGTGATAATTATTACTGTCCAAACATTCAGTTTAAGGGACAATTAGTTTTCTAATAATTGTACATATTCCAGTCTTCAGATATTACTTGTTTTGCAGTTGTAATAGACTAAATTGGCTTAGTCTAAGGTTTAACTACTAAGAACTGCACTAAAGCCATCAAACTGATGTATTTTAATGAAATATGCCATGTTGCAAATTTCAGTATTAAGTATGTTCAAATAAGTATATTCACTATATTAAAAAACATTACTGAGCAGAAAGTGCTATAATCTAAATACAGTTTTATTTTCGATAAATACCAGTCTATACAAGAAAAATTTTGAATAAATCAGGAGAACATTTTGCAAAGCACACTCCTATTCACACTGTAGGCCATCCTGATTTATCCTGCTTTCATTAAAGATGAAAGGGATGACTTTTCCAGGTGAAAATGACTGCAAAAATTTAGCTGCAGACTGACTGTTTCTGAATGAGCATCTCTATCAGTTTTAGATTCTATTTAATTATTTGGGAAGGTCAGTCTTTAAAGAAAGTTGTGTTTGAAGTTACACTTTCTGTTAATGACAGTTTATTACGTGCAATTCTTCAGCTAGGGCAGCTGGACTGTGATATAATGCCTTGCTGTCTTGTTTTATTGCTGCTATCTGTGTCATATGGTTCTTCTAACATTCAGAAAATACTGCTGCCAAGAAGCAGCAAAACAATAAGGGTATCTGTAGAGTTAGAAGGTAGTAATGCAGAGAAAGGTCAGCATGATATGAGAGGGGGAAAAAAAGAACAGATTATTTCCATGTGTATTGATGAGAATCAATTGTGAACTAAATACCTCTGGTAAAATGATTATAAATCAGAGACAGCTAAGAGTATAATCTTAAATAAAATACAAAAGATTATGCTAAAGTTTCCTCCTAGCAAACATGCATAAAAATTAAGAAGTAGGTGAAGCTCCTCTCCTCATGGATGTCCCAGCATTAACTGAAAGGGTTGGAGGTTAGAGACTCCAGGTCTCTGCTTTGAGCTACTTTTCTTGGAAATAAAAGCAGAAACACCTAAATTTTATCCATAATGTACTCAGTATTTCCAGTAATTGCAGCTGGAAAAGAATACTATTTCCTTCATAAAGATAATAAACATTTTTGCCACTCCTCCAAACTGGTTTCTCAGTCCCCCTAACTATTACCATGGATGGATAATCACATTTTAGAAGTTACCATGCTCCAAGACACACCAATCAGTGCAAGTCTACTTTGAGAACCTGACAATCCTTAGTTTACTTCAATCAAGCATGTAGTTTATTAGGCCTGAACAGAAAAAGAGCAGTATGGTCAGGATACTGTAAATGCAAATTGCATTTAACAGGTATCAGGCTTGAAAGTGAGATGATGCCTTTCAAAACTTCTACTTGCAAAAGCTCAAAAGGAAAAGATAAAATATAGGCATGCACAAACCTTTAGATTTGCTTCTACTGCTTGGACACCACGACTTCTATGAAATGAATTCTGGTTATAAAGAGACACTTACTATTTTACTTCATTGTGCATAAGTCTGGAATTTACTAATCATTCAAAACTCATCAAATTATATTTCATTAACATACACTGTTATGAGGCTGGTATTTCAGTACATTAAAATTATGACCAAACAGTTCAGTTAAATTGAAATCACATTTTAGTTTATTTTTAATTCTGTAGTTAACAGCGTGCCTATTATACATTTGTAATTTAAATCTGCTGCACACTTTGATAAAATGGATAACCCCTAGAACATAGTTTTGAAATCCTCTCCTCTAAAAGCTACGAGGCCTTCATGAAAAAAGGCACAAAACCAATGCAATTTGAACATTAACTACAACATTTTGCAGCATTTTGTTTTAGGACAGCCTCAGCTGTAAACTAAATGTAAACACTGTTTCAACTGGAAGCAATATCCCTTTCATACATGGGATACGTTTTAATAATTTAAATTAGACTGAAGACCTCAGTGTGAACATTTCAAAGCTGCCATTATACTGAAACAAATGTAAAAAGTGTTTACTCACAGTACTGAAGTTTGCAAAATTGTTGGGGTCAGCCTCTTTACTGATGCTGGTGGGAGCAAATGGATCACAGAATAGATCTGCTTCTTGTTCTTTGGGAATGTCTGGGGTGGGGAAAGGCTGAAATGGATCGCTCGACTTAAAGGAATCTGAAGAGTCTATTTGATTGATAGGTCTTTTCCCTTAGATTAAAATGAATTTAAAATGAATTTAAGATAGCAGGTAATAACATGCCAAAACTAGTAAAAAGAAAGCCCATTCAAAAGCTACTTGGAATGCAACCTCTTCCCACAAACTAGTGGAGCTGTAGTTTCAGAGGAAGGGTTGCCAATTTAAAAAATGAGGGTACAGCCCACACTTTCTGAAAGGGTAATCAGGTAAAAAGGAACACATGTATGTTAATGAGTCAGGAATACAGTTGTATATTAATTAACTATTTTGGAAAGAGAATTTCTAAGAGTTTTGAGCACCTATTCTATCGGCACAGTATTGTTTTCTGGTTATCAACTGTGTTTGATCATTCCAGCAAGGCTCTTTTATTACTTCTTTGGATCAGGTTAACACAATTTTATTCAGAGAGCAGAAATACATTACATTTTTAAGCTTTCAAAATACCATGTCCTCTTCCTATGCTCTGACCAGGAATTTCTGCAGTTTAAAACAAGGAGTATGATAACAAGCAATCACAGGCTGAGGCTGTTTTGTTAATTTTGGCCTAAGTAGCTGCAAATAAACAGAATCAGGGACAAACTCCCACTTATTTTGTTGGGTTTTTTCAGCTTAACTTTCAACACCATTGAGGACATTAACCCAATATTTCCAAGAATAGCTGAGCTGAATTTTATCCCACCACTCCCTCTGTATGTTACTGTTTACACAAGAGGTTTCAGGGCAGTTTCTAGAATTCTACTGCCAGGTTCTGCAAGTGGTTCCACACTTGCAGTGGTTGCATTTTAAAACTTGCTTCTGTTTCCATTTCAGATTAAAACTACAGAATTGAACAAAGGTGCTTATTATTTCACATATCACTATAGAAAATTAGTCTAAAATTACTTCATAAAAGCAAAAGAGATTCTCATCTGGCAACGATTTAGAGATTTGGAGAAATCCCCTGGGAATATGATTTACTCAGACACTTGCCAGTTTACCCTGCCATCTCTCTCACTGATGATGTTCTATCCATGAATCACTGATGACATTGTGCTGCCCAATCCCTGGCCAGGCTGAATGGAACTTTGAGCAACCTGCTCTAGTGAAAGGTGTCCCTGCCTGTGGCAGGGGCTTGGAACTGAATGATCTTTAAGGTCCCTTCTAACCCAAACCATTCTGTGATTCTACAGTTCTGCTATTTGCAAATAATGCCTGCCTGTTTCTTGACAAATGTGGGAGAAGTATCTCCAAATGACAAGCCAAGAATTTTATTTCTGTATGGGAACAGTTAATGATTGTAAGAATATAAATTACACAATCACCAAATCTTCCCCAAAATCAAGAAATGAAGGTGTTCATTAGTATCTAGAGGCAACAGAATTCAGAGGCAACAGCCCTTCTACACACTTTCCAGTAGAGAAAATAATTAAAAGCAAGACTTTTGGGTATTTCTTTGAAAAAGTATCCATTGTTTCAAATCAGACCAAGGAAGTCATTAAAAATAATTACATTTAAGTACCTCAAATTTTATTTCCAGTAGGAAAATAATTAATTGGGAATGGTTATCAAGATAACCACATTTTTAACTGTGCATATGAAAACCACCTATTTTTTTTCTAATCACCTGCTGCTAAGGATGCTGCTGTTCCACTTCTAGAAGCCTGCCTTCCAAAAGTGCACCACGTCACAGCCACTCCCATACAATCAAGTGAGAAATCCTTTTTATGTTTAAATAAAGACCAACATCAAACATTCAAATTATCACTTGCCATGTCAGCTGTTTTGATGCTATTTACAATGGAAATGATTACTTGCAAGGCATTAGCATGAACCAGATCTCACACCAACATTAGAAACTAAGCAGCTGTGTTTAAACTTCAGTATGAGCACTCCTGTATCTACTGTGTTCCCCTTCTTTTGAGGACAGGATGAACACACATTTAGGTTTCATGCCACAGTTTCTCAAAACACCTTAAGACTCATCCTTATAGTATAACAGTGAAGCAAATGACACAGGAAAGTTTTTAAAGACAATGAAACAGAGGACAGAAATTTTAAAAGGAATACTAGAAATATATCCTATGTTTGCAAAAACAAATTGAGAGTTTGCAAAAACAAATTGAGAGAAATCTATTTGATGTCTGCAAAAACAAATTGAGAGTGAGGAGTCTGTTGTAATATGGTCTTACTGCAACCACAAGAAGGTGTTGTTATGCATGATAATCATGGCCTTTTCTGATGAGCAGAGTGGTTTGTGCCACGGAACATCCCAGAAACTCCTCCATCACTGAGGAGAAAACAGCCCAGGGAAGTTGGATTTATTATTATTACTGCTACAAACCCCTGCCACCTAGAAAAAGTTAACCTGAAAATCTAAACCAGTTTTTAGCCCTATTTAATTCATTTTGCATTAAACCCGTTGGTGTTTGCAATGTATAAAGCACACTAAATTCTCACTTTAAACATAATTTAATTCAAGATTCATAGTGTAGCAAAGTAGCAACCATTTAATTTGCAGCCATGCTGTGTTCTTGCACACAGCTGCAACAAGTCTTTTTTCCTGTTTTCTAAATCCTTTGTCTCTTCAAACTCTGATCCCAAACACCATATAAAACTTAACTCTGAGGAAACAACCAAC
>VWYI01034307.1:0-23887 GCA_013399455.1 Anthoscopus minutus
TACCTTGGGGGCAAAGGAGGATTACTTCGCCGCCCCCCTTCGACAGAGCTAGCAAGGATTACTTCGGGGGGCAAAGGAGGATTACTTCAGAAAGGCAATAGTTTAAAGAAAAGGGAAAGACTGTAGTAGGTGGCAGAGACAGCACACAGACAGTGAAGATGGGACAGTATTCCTAAACAGAAGCATCCCCTGGAAATAGATTATAACCTCTTCAGATACATGCAAATCCAACAGAGGTAAGAGTGACACAGAAAAGAGAGCATACATGAAGACCATGTGTACTGGGTGACGACACATGATGCAAAGTGAACTTAGAACATCCCTGCATCTTTAAGGAGAAAGGTAACTCATTGCTCACCAAAACAGAGCCCTGATTTCAGAGCATCACCAAGCTGGGTTATAATCAGATGATATTCATCCACCCTATATAGATGAAATTATGACAAGCCACGGGGCAGCCACAGCAACACCCTTCAGACTGTCCAGGACTCTCACAGCATTTTGGAGACCCTTGCTAACATACTGTTCTAATTTAACCACAGAATACAAGCCTCTTCAAATGTCATGCCCCAGGTCTACTTGAAGAGATTTTGCCATTACTTTAGGGTTGAGAGGTTTCTTTTTATAGAAGACTGTATATTTGTACCTCTGGTCACATGTTCTCCACTAGGTAAGCCTCAAAGAGTTAAGTGGGGGCAGAAAATGGGGCTCAGGAATGACAGATGTGTACAACTAATGGTTATTTATTTGAAATTTGAAATTTCCCATCCCAGAGACACCTAGAAAATAATCATTTCAAGTGAAAAGTAACAGCTTTTATAACCACTTAAAGTATGATTTTCTCCCACTCAAACTGAGCTCTTTGATGTGCTTTATACATCTATAATAAAAATTTATCCAGAAGATAAAGTTACTCGGTATTTGCTGCATGGATTAGACTGCTGCTGCTTTCTGTAAGCAAATCAAAACCAGAAAAATAAATGTCATTTGCATTTTGTGAATAGGAAACAAGCTGTTAGGCAGATACATGGCAGAGATTATATCGAAGTGAGTGTCTCACTCTTTTCACTGGAGTTTAGTTTCACCTCATGTCTTTCACTTTTTGTACCATAAGCCATAGCCAAGAGCAATGAAGTTTCCCTGCAGAGGAATGTACAGAGTGCCTCCACACAAAAGGACATTAACATGGGGAGCACAGTGGGGCTGTGCAATCTTCCTGCAAGGCACTGGTGACTGATTCTTTCCAGCAAATACTGCCACAGCAAGATACCATTCTACACACCATGTACCCCAAACTGCTTTAGAGCTAGAAGTAAAATCAGGGAGTTGACTGCAACATAGATAATATTGGAGTTTGGGTTTTTCAATAGTTGCTGTATTTAACAGCAAAGCAAAGAGTGAAGGATACTGGAATGAAGGTAGACAGAGGGAGATTTAGCAAAAAGCAGAAAAGCTTTTCATGAGAGTGTGAGAAAATGAACTTTCCCCGGGAACAGTGGATGAAGTAATAGCCAAGTGACCCCGGAAAGGGCCACAAAACCCAAAACCCAAGATCCAGTCTGTGTGGTCTACTAACTTTCCTTCTTTTCTCACTTTTTGCTTCCTGACAGTTCTGTTTCCTTTATTTCCTAAAATCCTCAGAAAAGCTTCTCAAAAAACCGGCACTTGCTTTTTAGCTATCTACTCTGGTCTCAAAAGAAAAAAAATATCCTATCCACCCTACTCAAAGTGCCCATGAGACAAAAAGTCTCAGAAAAAAGCTTCCCAGTATGCTCTAGTTAAGGAAGTCTTCCCTAATGGAAATATTTTGTGTCTCACTTGCGTCCTCTTGCAGCTTCCAAACCTGGATGTACTTCATTCTAGTGAGTCAATCCCAGGGACAACTTCAGCTAACAAAAATTAATACATTTCATGTTAACTACAAAACCATTCTTGCCTTTTAAGGCTTCATTCAACGTTTTTTGCATCAGGTATTCTCCACTGAGCCAAGTCAAAACTCAGGAGATCTCTAAAACCCCATACATCATTTTCCTGGCTGAACAAACTGAAAGGCTCACAGTCCTTCTGGCACCCATCATATTTATGTATGCTACAAAGTCTACATTCTGTAGAAGGTAGGGCGAAGACACGTCCAGACAGAACACTTCAAACTGCCAAACGCTGCGAGGGCAGCAGAGCAAACCTGTGAGCTGGGATATCACCTGCACAGACTGAGATCACAATATCTCAGGACTCTCATGAAAATTTTCAGCAAAGCAAAAATCTTAATATCTCTGTAAGCCAAAGAACTGAAAATGCATAGACAAAAGACATTGGATTATGTCTATGGAGTATGGATTCTACATACTCAGTAATACGTTTTTGATTCTCAAAGTGCCTACTACTTGGTTCCAAGGCAGGATACCTTTGTTTTCACACAAAATCCAAACTGGAACTTAGGGTGCACTAAGCTGATAAATTTGCCAATCTTTTCTTTAAGCTTCTTGGAAAACAAGCATTATCACTTCAGTGGCACCTGGAGTTGACCAGAAAAGAGGTTCTTCAGCACCTCACTCAACACAGTAATGAAGAGCAGTTTCAGCATGCTGCCATTAAGGGTTAATTTTAATTTTGACTCTTGTCAGCCTGGTTGGCTATTCCCATAAATACCAACCCAGCAGATATAATTGCAAAGCAGGTATATTTGGTTCCAGTCACTCTGCCAATTTAGTGGCAACTAATGTTTGAAAATTGCAGGGTGTAAATTTAGCATAGTGGATCTCACATTATGTTTTTACTGCTGGAGACTGTATTTGATTTATGAGAATTAGAAGAAAGATATCACACTTCATGAAAGCTTTTCTGGTTTTTCTCCAAATCTCTGGAAAGGAAGAAGTAAGAAAAATCAAATTGTATTGACATGATAATGATGAAAACAGTGCAGCTCAAAACTGTGTATTTCTGAGTTTCAGCAGTCATTTTTTTCAAGTTGATGAGCAGAGAATTGCTAGTGCCAAGCAATGCCAAGACTTCTGCCAAGCAGCTATCAAATCTTGGTAAGACAAAACAAGCAGCAGGAGCTGTCTTTGGAACACAAGGACAACCTGAACATATTTTCTCTGTAACAACAATGTTCAATTTTCTTTCAGAGCCCCAAGAAATCAGCAACTGGCTAGCTCTAATCGTGGCTCTCCCACTACTACTCACATACATATTTGCATCTTCCTGTTCTTCTCACACACTACAAGAAGTTCAAAAGACAATGAAAACTGTACATAATGGGTATTTTTAGAGACACTTTGTTAAGTAATACACAGTGCCAGACTGACAGCCACTGCCATCAAAAGAGACCACCAGTGTAATGCATACAGACACTAGCCAAGGTTTCTCCTACTGAACAGAAGTGCGCAACAGAAGCAACAAAAGCAAAGCAGCCTCCAGCCTTTCCATTCCCACGTGTCAGCGTGGCAGTGCATCACTGCTGTTATGACAACTCTGATTCTTCCTTGGCAGAACAATGTCTCAACCCACTTGCAGTCCTTACTTGCTTCTGCTCATTTGGGGTTGGATTTTCTAACCAAATATCTAAGCAGTCTTACTCCAGACCTACTGAGATTTTCAGTCTTTCAGCACCAGAGCCTCTGCCATGCATACCCTCTCTATAAAAACACAGGCCAGTGTTTTTAAAAGTATTTAAAAGAACAGAAATCTTGTCGAACATTCAAAAGTCACTTTTTTCCTGGGAAAAACTGAACTGAAGACTCCTGGGAGCAACAAAGTTCTTAAAAAGGCACCTGAAATTCATCACAGACTCATTTCTCTAATTTTGATTCCCAGTTACTGCAGTAATTTTCTTAAAAGTCAAGATGACACATTCTGCTCAGATCTTCTGTCAAAGAGCTGCAGTCACAGCTCCCACTTCACTGCTGGAAACCCCAGTAAACTCCAACCATCCATACACTGAGGCTTTGCCTATTCTCTGAAACTACTCCATTAGCATCAGAAAAACAGGCATCACAGGTGAGATACAAAGCTCTGAGGTAAAAGACCCTGCTATAGCTTTGGAAAATTAGTTAAACACTTCAGAAAGGTTTCACATACTTTGCATCAGACACGATGTAAAGCAAATGGAAAAAAACACTAAAGAGAGCAAAGACTTTCCTCCTACAAGACAAGTAGGAGGCGGCTTTCATTTAACACAATTATCTTCCCTAAATTTCCCCTTCAGTTTTATTTCCCAGTACTGGCAAGTTACTGAAGTATGTGGAGATCAGCACTTTAGCAAAAAAATCACTCTCACAAAAGCAAAAAATATTTGGACAAGAAGACAAATCCCGTGCTTATATCATAAAGACCATGAACTTGAGACCACTTTTAATATTCTTTTTATTACACACAAAGAAAGTCACTATCCTTCAAGATGCTTCCAAAAAAAGGATGCTTTCCTTGTTATTATCACTAATGCTCAATTTAACAGGACAGCTGTGCCATACTGTTAGCAGGAGACATTACACAACACAAAAAGACAATAAACCATACTGTCTAGGACACATGGTAAGCAACATGATGAGAATGGTGATGTCACTGGCTAACCTGTGACCTCATACATTATACAGGACATCAGGCTGTTCTGTTTTCAGAGACCCCCAAGCAAGCACCTCACAGCCCCAGTGATTCCAGACATGCCTTTGTTCATCAGTATGTAAGAGGATGCTCATCATTCATTGTAACAGAATGTAAACTCCTTGCATTCAAGATCTAGAAGAACTGAGTTTTATGAATGACAACTCAGTCACATTCTCTTCAAGTCTGGAAGAAAGTCTGTCTGCATCTCATACTGCTTCATGTGGAATGAGACTCCTGTGACCCTGGTGACCAGCCCAAACAAAAGAGGATATCTGAGCGTCAGGAAAGGCTTCTTCAACACCTCATTCATAATTTAACTGTTAACAGCCATGTAACTGGAGTGGCTGAAGGAAAAAATAACTGTATAGTTGTCTGTTATATTGAAAGCACTTCAACTGTGTTTGCTTTCTACCTAAGCAACAGGGCTTCTCTTTATTTCCGGAGTTAGTCCCTTTGGAAAAAAAAAAGGGATGAAGCTCACCTAATAAATATAATTTATTTCACTTCATTTTTAATCACACAAGAAAGACTGAATGTAATTACTATAGTCTTTCCCATTTTCCTCATCTCCTATGCAATTAATTTTCACATATTCAATCACAATACAGTCTATATCATAGAAAGGAAGTATTTATGCACTTGTTGCTTTGCTACAAGTTTTGTGTATGGATATTTTGATTCAGGGGGTTAACACAAAAATGGTATTACTTTTGAGCATGTTCACTGTAAACAATCTGAAAGTTTACAGTGTAAACAATCTGAAAGTATAAACAGAAAATTAACACATACTCCGTAAACAATCTGAAAGTATAAATGGAAAATTAACACAGAAATTCACCCAGGACCAAGAAACTTTTTTCAAGCTGTAAGGGTCTGTTGGGGGTTACATGTCCTTTTTTTTTCGTTTCCTAGACAGTGGAATTTTTCCCATTTAGCTGAGAGAAAAGCCTTGATGATTGCTACATCTTTGGTACTTTAAAAGACAAAAGAGTTGGCTGAGCCCCGGGGGCAGTGGAGAGGGCAGCAGGTTTTTGGGTCCTTCTGGGAGGGCAGCACAGACACTCTCAGAGCTGTTTCTGCTGGGAGAGGAGGTTTTTTGCCATCATCCAGACAGAGCGGCTGCTTCTTCTGCTTCTGCTTCTTCCTCTCCGTTTGTGGCCTCCACTCCCCTGTCCTGCCGGACGTGCTGCAGCCCCACCTGCCACCGCGGAGCTGCTGATCCATCTCATCCACCGGCCCGGGACTTTCTGCCCATCCCTGCCATTCCAGCGAGGTGTTTTTCCTCAGAACACTGCAGGAGCTCCGGGACTAAGTGCTAGCTGAGGGGTTTGTGAGGCACTGCCTCTCCTCCACTTCTCCCGTCTCGGCCGAGACGGGATCCCTGTTCTGTTCCGTTGTTAATACTGTAGTTATTGTTGTTGGTTTACCTTAATATATATATATATATATTAGTAAAGAACTGTTATTCCTATTCCCATATCTCTGCCTGAGAACTCCATGTTTTCGAGATATAATAATTCGGAGGGAAAGGGTAGGGGCTTACATTTTTTTTCTGCCTTCCCTGACAGATAACTGTCTCAAAAACCGAGACAGGGTCCTAGAACATATTGTTGTGTTTCATACACAAAACAGATGATATGGCTCAACCAGAAGCACTTCATATTATCTATTAGCTCTTTGAACTATATTATCTTTTAGTTCTTTGAACTATGGCTTTGTTTTCTCCAGATTTTCCATGAAATAATTTTAAGTGTAATATGCTAA
This sequence comes from Anthoscopus minutus, assembly GCA_013399455.1. Classification (NCBI taxonomy): domain Eukaryota; kingdom Metazoa; phylum Chordata; class Aves; order Passeriformes; family Paridae; genus Anthoscopus; species Anthoscopus minutus. The sequence goes on from VWYI01034307.1 coordinate 6,370, forward strand.
GTATTGACTGCATTACAGCTGATGACTACACAAACAAACTTAACTAAAGTGTCACCTCCACCAAACAACATCTGTTCATTCCATGCATGAACTCAAAAGAGGATGATGTAACACCCCAAACAGAGATATCCTTCAGATGAGGACAAAAGTTCCTTTTGCCTTAGCCAATCACGAAGTTCATTCCTAAGAACAGAAATGGTACAGAATATCCTCCAATAGTCTGGAAGCTTCATCTGAAAAGCAGGAAGATGCCCTCACAGAGACTGCTACAATAAGGTAACTTTGTAGCTTCATCAATGTCATCATCTGAGTGGCCATTATGAATTTTTCAGTGTACTGCAGATAACCCTGTACCTGGCTGACATTCTTCATCACACTCAGACACAAGAGACTGTCGATCGCAGCGATTGCCAGAGAAGGGTGATGACACAACTTTTCCAGTATGTCCACATACCTTCTGTGCTTCAGAAGCATCTTGACAACAAGAAGCACATGCTGACAGAGATGCTTTTTGACCAAACACTTACTTAGCACTGAAAAAAATTGTATGGCAAGATCAAATCCACAGTAAAACTTAAAATATAAGACAGAAAAATTTTCCTTCCCCCATGTATTCCCAAATCAAAAGCACAAAATTCATTGTGTCACTGGAAACCAGAAATTAATTACTCCTTCCCCAAGTCATAATTCTTCCTTCTGCTGCACCTTTGTATCACAGCTGCTTCACTGAAGCTGTTAAAATCTCACTTGAGAAAAGCACAGGTTCAAGGATTAGTTTTGTTTGTGAAAAGTCAAGTTTTAAGCCATTGTACTCAGACTTAAAAATACTCTTCCTTTTCTCAATTTGCTGTGTAGAAAAGTCAAAAAGAAATATTCCTTTTAATACATGGAAGAACAAACTTAGGAACATAAGGCAAGTACATTGCTGTGCAAAACATCTTAGCTACAACACATTCAAGTTAAAACTCTCAGTCTGACACCTCCTCCATGGAAAACTATTTACTCGAAGAGCAGCATCTTTTGTGTCCTCCTTTTTCATCAAAGAGAGGCAGAAGTGAAGAGAGACAGAACAAAGCACAGTAGGCTGAAAAGATTAACTTTTTAGTTTTAATGAAATATCATCATTTGAAATTTAATTTTGAAACCAACACTTTTTAAATGGAAACGGAAGGAAAAATGCAGTAGGTCTTTAAGGAATCCCATAAAGCAGCTGATTGACACGGATATTCTTTCCAGTCCAGTCCCTACAATGAAATTTAAAGGCATCAGGACACATTAAAACAAAACCACCAAAGGGTGTTTGGGCACTCAAACAGGCTCCCCAGGGAAGAGGCCACAGTCCCAAGCCTGACAGAGTTCAAGAAGCATTTGGATAACTCTCTCAGGCACAGGCTGTGATTCTTGGGGGTGTCCTGTGCAGGGCCAAGATTTGGACTTGATGATCTTTGTGGGTTCCTTCCAAATCACGAAATTCTGTGATCTCTGAGAACTGAATTGTCAATTCATTTTTACACCCACAGGAGTGGAAGGCAAAAAGTTAATCCACTGAAACAAACCCATCTAGGTTCTTTTAAAGGATCGTGATGCAAATTCTCAAGAATGCATAAAAATAGTAACAAAATCATTCTTGATGTGTATTTAAGATAAAACTGAATCAGTCTGAAAGCTATGTATATTTATACAAAAAGCCCAAAAACTTACCCCAACAAAACAAACTATGTGTTTCCTTTTAATGCCTCCTTGGCAAACCAGACTCAGATGAAAGACATGCTCCAACAGACTGTGCACCGGTTTTTAGGATGTACAACAGTGTTTGAAAACATTTAGCCCTGCCAATCCCTGCACAAGTGTTAAGCAGTTCAGATTCTGTAAGGAAGGCAATGTCCCAAATTTTAAAAAAGTGATCAGAAAATATGAACAGAGTCCAGTTGTAACTATTTATCTTTGGACCATCATCTAGGAAAGTAGATGAAACCTGCTTGCAGCGTCCTAGGGGATAAGCTATATAGATGAATGAATACTCCTTCCCCATCTCTCATTTCTATGTATGAGAGAGGGTGATACTGCCCTGCTTCCTCATTTGTATTTTAGTTCATATCTTACACAGAACAGAGACTACCCTGTGCTAATAAAAACAAGCACCACATATTTTCCAGGACATCTATTTTAAAGTTCCCCTCTCCAGCATCCAGAAAAGAGAACTGCCATTACTCCACCCTAGGAGACTGGAGGCAATAACTTCCTGCTTTGAGGAAACACTGGAAGGAGAGCCTGCACAATTCCAAATCCTCACCTATGACTCCTCACATAAAAAAGGCAAAACATATACAACTGTTATACACTCCCAGTCTACATATTCCCATTGTAATGAAAAATGATCAGAAATAACTCACATGCGATCCAAAGCAGGGCTATAAGAGGGACAGCTGAAACAGCCTTCTCACACAAACTTAGAGACAACAGCACTGGACAAAAGCAGCAAACCTGTAAGCACTTTGAGCACCAGCAAGAGGAAAAGACAACAGTCTAGAAGTAGCCTACTTGAACAAAGAAAAGAAGCAGAAGTGACAAAGTTAGTTGACTGTGTCACACATGCAGGGCTGAGTCTTCCAAGTTCAGCCTGTCTGAGTTTCAGCCCTCACTAGACTCGCTGCTTTGCAGATGCAAAAATAAATCCACCACCTCATCTGATGCTGTTTGCTCCATTCTTTTTGTAAGCTACTCCAATTTTATTGTGGCTCGAGGACAAAGCATTCATGGGGGAGAAGGGAAAAGGCATGTGCACAACAACCTCATAAAACATTGGCAAAAGCGGAGAACTGGACCTGACGCTGGCAACTACCACTTCCTAGCGTCTTACTTAGCAAGTCAATCGGAAATCAGCTCCAGCAATTAAGTGATAATGAATTATTGATGACACTCATTTTGGGGAACTGAGCACTTACCAGCATTTATGAAACTAAAGTAACTGAGGTGGGGGAGTGTTATCCCCATTTTGCAGATGGCACAAAGCCAGGCAGACAGCAAATAATTGACATTACACCTTGCCAAGGATCACTTATCTCCAGCATGTTATCTCAGTTCTGTTTGGACACGGTCACAAATCACCTTGATTTGTAACATATTCCTACCTCCAAGAGGCACAGTGAATGCTCCAGGTACAGAATTCAATAATGTCAGTAACCACATCCTACTACCTTTTCAGAGGTGGGGAATAAAAAGGCTGCTCACAATAAAGGGTAGCAACACTGGAGCTTTAAAATGTGATCTACAGCATATGTTCAGTGGCAGAATTTGCCCTTGAGAAAGCAAAGAAGGTATTCAAGCCCTACTATTTCAAGATACTTTAAGTCTGTGCTTAACATGTCTTTAAGTCAGCCAACCTTTTCTGCCAATGCAAATATATTCAACTAGAAATTCAGAAGAAAGCCAAGAATTCAGTCTTGGATTTAAAACACTCTTGCCAGCCACTCAAGGCTGTCAGTAATGCCACACACGAACATTTCCTATCAATAACACATAAAACTGATCGAGGAAAGAGAAATCGCTCTACTTCTACCATACTTCACACCTGAGCTTTCCAACTCACGCCATTATCTATTTATACCATTAAAAACCAAACAAACGAAGATGTAAGCATGCACTGCACAATACTATCTATCCTGCCCCTTCACGATTTTTCATCAGACTCAGCAAGCAGACAGACTATTGTCTACATGCATTTAAAGGTAAGTCTCTCACACTTCTACAGCTTTCACCCTCAACAGCAGCTGCCAGAGCTGAGGCAGACACAGATGCAACTTTACAAATCAGCAGCCATATGTCATCCAACTGGTGCAAAACACCAGGATGTCCCTTCAAACACCACAATGGTTACATGCATGCAGTGTGCTGACTCGTAGTCAGCTCTCTGACTGACACCAGGAATGCTGGTGACATAAGCTTCAGGAGGAGGAAGATGAAAGTCAGTACCTGCAGCATGGTCAGTACCAGTCTTGCAGAGAAGATGCCTTTCAGGGAAGGGCATCTTTCTGTGTGGAATCTGAGATGATCAGAGATAGCGTTCAGCCCTGCCATAGATGTCTTACATGATTTTATTATTCTGCTTTCCTTGGCTTCAGTTTTCCTTATCTGTTAATGACTACTAATGCTCTCCCCTATCCCACGGGAATACTGCCAGCATCCATAATTTAGGTTTCCACCCAGCTTGGATGTTGATAAGTGTACCTGAAGATACATACTGATGAGTTGTTTGCCAAATATATAAACTGATTTTAAGAAATATCATAAAAAATGCAAACTATCACTATTGAAGTCTAACTGTATATTATATAATCATTGAGCAGGAAAAAAAGGCCTCAATGATCACTAAGTCCAAACATTAACCCAGCACTGACAAGTACACTACTACACCATATCTCTAAGGATGACACCTACATAGGTTTTGAACACTTCCAGGGATTGTGATTTCACCACTTTGCTGGGCAATCTGTTCCAATCCTTGATCACCCTTTCAGCAAAGAAATTAACCCCTACATAAACCTGCCCTGACACAATTTCAGGTTGTTTCCTCTTGTCCTATTGTTACCCTGTCTACCTCACCTCACTACCATGTTCTTTCAGGGTGTTGTTGAGAGCAGTAAGATTCCCCCACGAGCCTCCTTTTCTGCAGGTTAAACAACCCCCGCTCCTTCAGCTGTTCCTCACAAGATTTGTGCTCCAGACCCTTCTCCAGCTCCACTGCCCTGCTCTGGACTCCTTCTACTACCTCAATGTCTTTCTCACAGTGAGAGATCCAAAAGTGAACACAGAATTCAAGGTGTGGCCTCACCCGTGCAGAGTACAGGGGTCAGTTACTGCTCTGCTCCTGCTGGCCACACTAGTGCTGCTGGTACAGGCCAGGATGCCATTGGCCTTATTGGCCATCTGGGCATCGCTGGCTCATGTTTAGCTGGCTGTCAACCAACACACCCAGGTCCTTTTCCACAGGGCATCTTTCCAGCCACTTTCCCCAAGTCTACAATATTGCATGGGGTTGTTGCGACCCAAGGGCCTCAGGACCCAGAAATTCACCTTGCTGAACTTCACACAACTGGCTTTGTCCCATCGATCCATCCTGCCCAGATCCCTCTGCAAAGCCTTCCTACCCTCCAGCAGATCAACACTCCCACCCAGCCTGGTGTTATCTGCAAACTCCATTTATTCCTCAACACCTAACAGTCATTTTTATATTTTTGTAACCAAAAGTCTTTGAGGTATGCAGGTAAGCAGCTAATACCCAGTTCTGGGATTCTGATTAAAATAGGTAGGACAACCCTGTAACAGATACACACAAAGGAGTTTGGAAAATTGCAGCTTCAACTACCAACTAGACTCAGTTCACATAGTATAACTCTCTAGAGATAAGTGATCACCTAGACCTAAGAAACTTAAATCATTTTAGATACAGAAGTCAACTGCTCTCTTATTTACACTTAGAGGTTTAACAAGAACACCAGGTATAGTTCAATTTCTGTTTTCCTTTTGCACTTACTCTTTACTTTGTTTAATGTTGGCCTGTGATGAGTGGAAAAAGGGAACAACTTGGGAAGCTTATTTGAAAACAGATTATGAATGAGTACATTTCAAAGTATCCAAAAATCTCTTTGCCCTGGAAACATGCAATGACTAGCTCTTGGTACAGCTGCTTACACCTAGGGTTTAATTTTGACAGTTGAGCTCACTCAAACTGTTCTCTAACCAAAAACATATACAGCATTTCAGTAACACATTTTTTCCAACATAACAGGCCAACAGAGTCCTTCTAAACCAAAGCAAGCAACATTGGAACAGTAACTAAGTCTGTGCCAAGTTAGTTTTCTTACAGGAATGTGCAAAGGACCTTGGAAGGCTGGTGTTTGCAAACACCCAACTTATTTCATCTTCAAGGACCAGACTGGCAGAGGTGCAAAGACCATTCTATTTCATCAACGTCACTGCTCCTTTGAGACATCCCATATCAGATATGCTTCCTTTCCAAAATAGAAATAACCACCTGATATTTTAGAAGTCTAAATCATGCACTTTTTACTGGGTTGAAAACTGGCTGGATAGCCAGGCCCAGTGGGGAGTGGACATACATCCAGCTGGTGGCCAGTCACAAGTGATGTTCCCCAGAACTCAGTGTTGGGGCCAGTCCTGTTTAATACCTCTCTTAATGACCTGAGAGCGTTCTGTCAGCCAGTTTGCAGACAGTGCTAAGTTGAGCAAGAGTGTTGATCTGCTGGACATGCCGGATCAATGTGCCAAAGCCAGCTACATGAGGCTCAACAAGGTGAAGTGACAGATCCTGAGGGGGGGTTGGTGTTTTTTAACCTAGAGAAAAGGAGGCCCAGGGCGACCTTATCACTCTCTACAACTGCCTGGAAAGACTTTGCAGCCAGGTGGGGTTTGGCCTCTTCTCCCAGGCAACCAGTGACAGGACCAGAGGACATAGCCTCAAGCTGCATCAGGGGAGGTTCAGGTTGGACACTAGGAAGAATTCTTTCACTGAAAGGGTGAGTGCAGGAATGGGATGCCCAGGGAGATGGTAATGTCACCATCCCTGCAAGTGTTCAAGAAGCAACTGGACACGACCCTTAGTGCTACAGTTTAGTTGACATGGTGGTTGTGTTCAATCAAAGGCTGGATTCGAGCTTGGAAGGCTTTCCCAACCTTGACGTGTGTATGATTGTATGTGGGCTTAATTTTAACAGGATCTAACGGGCCTTACAGAGATTTCTTCAATATAGGCCCAAAGGAAGTTACACTGATTGCTTGTTCAACTGGAAAGTTTCCTCACAATAGAGATCTGCCTGATCTTGCAACTACTGCTTGCAACTAATCTACTGATGAGAAAAAAAAGTACCAACACTGCAGGGAAAAATTAGCTAAACCATGCTTTACAGGCTGAACAGTTTCCCCATGAGACTACTTCCAAGGAGCAGTGGCAGTCAGCAGGTCAGCAACTCTGGATTCAACCTCAGTTAGGACATGAATATCCTGCCAATGATCAGCACTGTTTCTTGTGTTTCCAGATTTTATTTGACCCAGCTAATTGGCCATTAAGCTCCAATGAGGTGGACATTTATCTACAGATAACACAAGGAAATTGGAAAGTAAGCAGCCTGAGGCTACCCTGAAGACTGTTAACCAAAGAGCAAGGCAGAGCTCAATTAAAACAATTAATCAGAAAACCTACATAAGTCCATTGGCAAATTTTCAAGGATACCATTAGAAATTTTAAGGATATTCAATCTGGTTAGACACTGAAATCTATCTCATGTAGAAGTCATTAATAAGTAAGGAGCCTTTAATTTTGAAAGCCTGAACATTATCGAAGCTGTAGCAGGAAGAAACACTGGGCCTTTCCTCTGTAAGTAACATGAACAATTTTACGTAAGAATGGCAAACCCTGATGAAAAGGTACAGCTGTGCAGAGCAATGGCATCGAGTATCCACCACTTCTGCACAGACTGTTGATGTAACAGAGACACACACTCTTACATGCTACCTCAGAAGAGCCTGGATCCAGCATCTCTGAATCAGGAGTGTTCCATTAAATGTCTAATATCTCAGTTATTGAAATGGGTAGGCAGGCATTTCAATCACGTGAAATTGGAGTGCAAATAGGAAATTACACTGCAAAACTTTTTGTCTCTCATTTTACGAAAACTTGAAGAAGAAAAATGGCTATTGTGCACTTAACCTTAATGGACATATAACTCAAATATGAAATTAAGTAACTGAAACTATTCTGGACTCTTTTCTTGAAAAGAAAGGCTGCAATGAAAAACACTTCAAAAAACATGATGCTGTCAGTAATCTCTATAGGGAAAAAAATCTGACAACACTCTACTTCAAACTTCCAAGTTAGAAGCTCACATTCTTCACGGAAGATTTTCAGGATCTGGTACAGCCAACTGGTACAGCCAACTTGTATTGTTTATAAATACTCTTAGGAACTCTACTATCAATGTCCTTTTTCTCTTCCAGGTACTCTGTTCATGTTCTAGACAGACACTTTGATCTTTGGACAGAAGTACATTCCTTATTTGTATACTGCACACGGTAGCTCCATTTTCAGAGGAGATAAAAAGAACAGGTTCCTGAAATTGAAATACTGCTTGCAGATAACAAAGGGAAGTCCTCCATCTGACTGCAAAAGGACAAATGCTTGTGGTTTGATTAAGAATGTGCAAGCTGAAATATCACAGGGATTCACTTTTCTCTTACCTTCACATTTGCTGATATTCAAATCCAGTATATTCATGACTGAAAAAGCCTAAAAAGAATAGGTAGATCTCACCTTTCAAGAAAGGGCTACAAAACACTTAGCGAATGTAAATCAGAATTCCAACAGGACTCAATTAAATAAAGGGCAAGTTTAACATCTAGAACCCTGGTAACATAGTAAAACTAATGATCTGTTCATTGAGAAATCACAATGTTTTGGTTGATTTTTTTCACAATTCTACCTGTAACTCCCATTCATGCTTTCATTTCACTCACAATCAGGTTCTGAAATTCAGCCATATACATTGATTTCCTCCCTCTCCAACTTCTTTTACCTTTCAAACACTTGCTAAAATGAAAAAGAAGCCTTTTTTGAGAGCAATTGCAACAAATACTGTTGTTGTTCCTTAGCTGATTCTGAATTATGCCTACTTAGTTTAACAACTTGGTCTTATAAAAGTGATTAAGCAGTAAGTTCTTCCAGACTCCAGGATTTCACAAGAGCAGATCTTGATCTCAGCATCTGTACTCTGCCTTTCCAGTTACCCAAACAAGCAAAGGTGTTCATATTTTACATGATGCCAAGGCCTGGAGAAGACACATTTCTTACTGTTGATCAGCAGGGAAGATTTAGTTTGGCATCTTCAAGATCACCCATCCAAGATGAGCATCAGAGCCCCAAACTCTTCTGGTGGACAGCCATTCTCCTCAAGACAAAAAACCATGCACTTCAGGTTCCAGGTAAACATATATTCAGTTTAGGAGTGTGCAGTTCCACCCAGCTTTTAAGACTTGACAGTTTTGGCCCAGCCACAAGAACAACTCGTGCCACTGGCAGGAGGCTGGCTAACAAGTCAGGACTTATTTAGCCCTTGAAATTCATTGACTGCAGTGTGTTTCCTTTGAAGGTCATACATACTGACTCTACCAATTTATGTGTTTATGAAGAACTGATGTGCTTTAGAAGGTGAAGCAACTCCACATAGCTAACTCTCTAACTAGTCTATGACTGCACATATTTATCCATGCCTTCACTAACGATGTAGCTATTTATAAACCTTGCATTGCCCAGTAAATATTACCTGTCCTTTGTAAATGATCCCTGAGGAACAGCTCATTTGCTTGATATGTACAATTCACTCATAAGTTGTATCAGAAACTGGGTAAGACCGAGTCCCAAGTAGTCTGCTCTTACTAAACTCCACCTTCCAAACTCAGTCACAGTGAAGTCCCAGATAGCCTAAAGCTGAGCCTTAGCACACAGCATAGCTAAGCAAATGGATAGGGTGGACAGGGAGAACGAAAGCAAGCACAGCACTGGTGGCAGTGAAGCAGAACACTTGCAATAGGTAGAGGCGAGGGAAAAATGGCAATTCTTAACTGCAGGTTTGGCATAGATACAACTATACAAAACAGCATCTTTTTTTTAAGTACAGAGGCATGATGAGGAAATCCATGGCTAGCTCTATGCATTAATGGGGACAATTTGGTGAGGTCGTGAGGCACAAAGGAAAAAAGAGAAAAGGATATTGTGAGGAGGAAGGAAGTGACACAAATCATCTATGAAAAGCAGCATGTAAAGACTAACCATCAGCACAGAGCTTCACAACAAGAGAACAAGGATGCAGGCAAAGAAAGAAAAAGAAAGGAATTTGAATCTGACAAGGAAGGGATTCACAATCTGAGAAATAATGGCTATCTTTAGCTGCAGAATTTTAGCTAAGTTTATACAAAGAGCAGCAGAAACATTTAACAGCCTTTAATGTAACTACTTCTTGCCTCGGTAGACAGCAGCAGAATACGAGCCCTGAGATTGAATCAGCAGCCTCAGAACTTAAAAGCACAAGCTCAAGTATTACCTTCTGCAGCCATGAGTGAGCAATGACTGCATTCCCTATCAAGCAGCCACTATTTAGCAGGTTCAACACAGGCCTGAACTATGGGTTACCTGTGCAGAGCATCCTGGACAAGCAATGTCAGCAAAGTTGCTAACCCTTGCCCTGCCTCCCAAAAGGGAAAGAAAATGTAACTTGACAAATAGATGGATTTTCACAAGTATATCAATTTGTATGTCTCTATTGTGCTTCTCATTTTTGTACAGCTAACACTTCTGTGTTTGAGGAATCTTAATGCCTTTACACTAACAACAACAGAAAGAAAGAAAAAAAACCAAGAATACTTGATTACAAATTATCATATCAAGAAAAGTCTACTTACCTCACATCAAATCCAGGCAAGGCAGAACATTTCTTAAAGGCAACAAACATCCTTTTGAACTGTAAAAATATATGCATGATATTTGTGGCATATAGCTCTTCACTAAAACTAGGGTAGCGCTGACAGCATCAGAGAAAGATGGGAAAAGAGCTGATGTCCAAAAAGAGAGCTGGTATTAAAAAAAAAGAGTTTTAACAGGTAGAAGGGTAGGGAATACAGTGAGGAAAGAATTACATTTTGCCCAAAGTCATCCCGCTGATCAGTAACACAACCTGGAGTAGATCCTGCAGCACAAAGACCCTGAACAGCTTGGCCCAGAGGAATACAAGCCTTCAGCTGACACAGATACATATGGCTGGCAACGGTGTTCTGTCTGGAGCTATAAGCATCATCTGACTCATTCACAATTGAAGTGATAAATTCATCCAAAATACATAAAGCAAGAGAAATTACTCCAAGGAATGAAGGAATCTGAGCACAAAGTGATATTCAGTAGACAGAATTCACATTTTAATTTTTAAGGGAACCACAACCTGCTTGCTGCAGTAACATTATTACATTTTCATCAAAATGGAGATAAATCCTCACAGGAAAAGGTTACCTAAAATATAACTTTTCATCCAACAAACTCAGCAGTTTCAAAATAGACCAACATAGGCTACCTCATGTGATGTAACTAGTTTCCATCTAAAATTTTCAGTAAGTTCTCTTACTGTTCCTGAACCAGGAATCTTCCCCATCACATTCCCCAGCAGCCATCCGGAATCTGTCTAAGCAGATGAAAGATAACAACACAACACCAGAGACCCATGGCAAGGCGTGGCACTTAGGGATTTCTCCTTTAATTTAAAAGGAAAAAACTAATCAACATCCCTACTAAAGAACAAAAATAGTACTAAAACCTGAAAAAGTGCCCCTATTGAAACAAACTATTTCATAACACAACAGCATACTTCAACCATATTCAACTTACACGCTTCCCAATCTTTAATAAATTAAGTCCCACAGGCACCAAAGCCATTTTAAAGTAGAAATCTTTTGGCTAAGAGAACATAGTATCATGACCTCAGAGTTCATTAGCTCCCAATCCTAAATGACCCCAGATGTTAGTGGAGTTTCACAGCCACATCACCTTCCATTCATTACTTCAGTTCCCAGTTCACTCTGACATGTGACACAGCAACTTACTCAACCATTTACACATTGACAAAGAGCAGCTTTGCTTGATATGTTTTAATTGTGACAAGTTCACAGCTGCCAGCCCACGGCTGGAAGAAGGCTTAAGGAACACAGCGAAAAAAGTTATCAGCAGCCACTCCACTCCCTCCAAATTGCTTCCATTTTCATTTTGTTCATCTGGGCCCTTTTGATTATCCACGCACATGATTCCCCAGTCCTTTAATACATTTCTCACACTAACAGGAGCTACCTATTATTTCTCTCCAACTTCCAAAGAGTACACATTTCTATAAGGTGCAACTAAAGTAAGTATGTGATTCTACAAGTTCCTTTGCAACCAAGAAGTGGGTAAGTGGGGATCTGCATAAGCAGCTGAGAACAAGAACAAGGAGACACCAATGGCTCTGTTTAGAAATCTCACTGCCTCAGCATTTCTCATGTGCAAATTAAAACACACACGCCGAGCCAACTACTATTACACCATCTTCTCCCCTAAAAGGATTTCTGTCCTGATAGACAGCACTGCATGCAAGGCGAGGTTGGCCTAAAATGCCTTTTAGTGTGACAGCTCCACCAGCACAAGAGGCTGCCTGAAAGAAATTAAACATCAGGTCAAGTTACTGCGGCTTACATGATTCTACATGTCAAATAGTCAAGTATCTGGACACACACAGAGCCCACTCAAATGCAAAACCCCACTGACCATATAAATCAAAAGTTTCACTATCAGAGATAACTAATTTAGATGAATGCTTTCTGCCATGGTGTTTTGTTTGCTTGTTTTTCTTAAGCTATTTGTTTAATTTTCAGTCTTTGTAGTTGGGGGGTTTTTTGCTTTCTTAATATATATGAGCTCCTCCTCAAAAATTCTATACCAGTCAGTAAATGTATGATAAACTGATTATCCTAATGGCTGACATACAATTACCTCCAGCCATGATCTATTTACCTTTCAAGCAAAGGGCAAACTGTCATTCTGTTTCACTTGAGAGCTACCTTAAAATACATAATTAAAACTGTTTTCACTTGAAATATTCCATTCTGCATCTTAGACATAGCCCATCCTGTCAGAGGATAATTATGTTTTAATACTTGGAAAGACAAAAATGCCAAAACCCTACTACTGAGACCCAAGATGTTTCTCCCTCCTCATCTTCAAAACCTGACAGCTGATAATGAAGCTATTTTCAAATTCAGACCCTGAAAATGCCAGTTGAAGTAGTTGTCACAGAGTGCCTTGTACCAAAGGTAGAATATCCACAGCTCCAGTCTGCAGGAGGCAGGACTGAGCAGCCTACAAGGTTTTCTAGCAATTCATAAATCTTATCAGCTTCCACAACAGACATGACACTGAACTGGAGAGCTCTGCTATCATCACAGCAGATGTCACGCTACAGATTTTTCAGGCCTGCTCCATTACTGCACTTCTGCTCACATGGACGGAGAGAGCAACCACAGAATATGACAGGCACTACTCTGGCAAAATGTACCAGTTTGGAAAAATAAATCAAAATTTAAAAAACATCAATAACATAAACAAAACCAAAACAAATTCTTTCTCCAGGTGACAAGTTAATTTTTAATTAGGTCTTCCCACACTGCTCTGAAACACAGAAATGTTCGAATCTCAGCTGAATTCATCACTGCTGCCTAACGAATCAACACATCCCTGTTACAGTCTACCAGATTTACAGCAAAGGGAGCTATTTTATTCCTCACCCAGTAGATAATCAGCGTGCAAATGAAAGCAGGATGCAGGATCCTGTTGTCTCAAAAAAAATATTATAGCATCACCAGGAAACTTTCTCCTCTGAAGAGGTGTGGAGCTTGCTGGTCTCAGTATATCAGGCACTACAGACTGACTGCATGCTTGTAACAATTTATTTCACATTTGTATGAAAGGTGCATTTTTACTACCTATTTTCTTCATAACAACCTCCACTTCCTATCACAACGTTTGACTGCAACATTGCAGTCATGCTTCCACCCTCTCAACCTGGCAACTGCAGACTCTTTTCCAGCTTTATCCCAAGCAAGATGGGATGACTGGAAGCTCCCAGGCCCTGCAATTCCCCACATTCAGTGAGTAAGAGAAAACTGTTTAAATCTAGCCATTAACACATCCCCTCAAATTATCCTCTGCTTATTTCAATCTCTGCACAAAAAATGTACTTGCAAGAGTAAAGTCTGACAACAGCCTCAAACATCAAACGTCCAATAACCAGAAAATTATTCAAGACAACTTGTGCGTGGGCACAGGCTCCTGTGAGAAATCCCACATTCTCCTCAGCATGGCTGTGGAGCTTCACATTAAAGTGAGTACTCCTGGCTGCTCTCACTATAACCACTGGCAGACTCACATCCTCAGCAAATATCCAGTGCTTGTTATTTATTATTGTCCCAAGCTGGAAGTCTCTTGCAGGAATCATTCTCTGTGTCTCCCACACTGATGTGCTAGGCACGCCCACAGCTGGCTTATGTACCAAGGCAAACACTGGTTATGAAGCACTAGACTCAGTTTAAGAGGTTTTAAGAGGACTGCCTGAAAAATACAGAACAGACCTACTGAATACACAATACAGACAGAAGTCTTCAAGTAGAGAGTGGTTTTATTCTCTCTCTGCTTATCCAACAGTAGAGATCATTACTCAGCAGTGCTGATTACTCCTGCCATGCAGTGCGTAAGGTATTCAGCAAATAAATTCTACTATTAGCAATACCTTTGAATGTCAGTACAAATTAAGACCCATGTAAGGAAATAATGGATATTTCCTGAACACCATGTGGAAGTTTTAAGTTAGATATTACACAACGTAGACTAATGTGGTAACACGACTCTTCAAATAGCTCCTACCCCTGCTTGATTTTAGGGATGCTCTGCTTTTTTTGAAAGCTTTTGACGAGATTTTGCAAAATGCAATGAAAGCACATGTGTAGCCCTTCATGTTTATGCTGTCTGCGGAATGGGTCCTGACTCTAACCATATTGGACCAAAAGACTGGAGGGAATAAGACACAGAAACCTCCCCTTAATACAGAGCAAGCTTATATTTTAAGAGGCATAATATCTATGTTATATATCTGACTTATGCATCAGAAAGGCCCTTACACTGAACTGTGACACCTGGGGATGATACTCAGAAATTCCAGCTGCACATTACATTTTGATTCTCCAGTCAGTTGAAGACACACATTTTAAAACCTTCTTCAGTTAAAACAGAAAGGTCTGTAATTGTCAGAAAAAACAATGCCCCTTTTCTGCTCACTTTACAATTTTACTTCTAAAAGCAGTTCATTTACCTGAGTGTTTGTGACTCCTGCCATAACTTCTCTCCTTAATGGATCATAAACAGGTTGAAGAAAAAAAATACATAAATCTATGTTCAAAACATGTTCAGTAGATTTAAGTTTCTTTGAATAAAAAAATTGTCTTGAATACACAGTACAGTGGCAGTCAGAATTACAGCACTCATTTTTCTGTTAGGGACTGTTTACATTTTATTGGTTTTTCAGCTATAGTATACTTGCAATTCTCTGAAACAATCCTTTCCAAAACTCACTGTAACTGTGTGTAGATCAGCTTGCATTACTTCATACAAGCAGTAGAAGAAGATAAACATAGATGTCTGTTTCCTAACTAACAGACCTTCTTCTATATTAACCCAATAATGTTGTTACTGTCTGAGCTGGAAACAAGAATCCTTGCAGGACCTAACCTACATCCAGGAACTCCTGGGCTGACACTGAGACAAAGTAAAGTGCTGGAAACTGGGTCACACTATGACATGCACAGGGCAGCAAGAGGGGATCAGAGCTGAGCCTGACCTGCTTATACTGGCAAGAGCACGAGAGATGAAAGAAATTGGGTGTGCATGGTGTATGAGCTGCACAAGAGCTTGAGGAGACTTGAAGTAAGGTGGGGACTAGAAAAGGAAAGGAAGGTAATCAGGAAGCTCCTGTGCAGGGAACTAAGGTTGAAACCTCACATCAACAGTCTTTTTTTTTATGATCAACTACCAGTTAGTTACCAACTGAAATTAGCCAGCCTGTTCTAAGTTCCAACTTGAGTATCATAACAAAGTAAAACCTTTCCCATGCAGATAGGCTCTTTCAGGATGAAATGCACTATTTGATACAACTACAGTATTATGAAGAAAGACAAAAATAAAAGATCAGCTTTGCCTTGCAAATATGCACTGCCAATGTAAGCCAACAGTTACTTCTGCAGAAGTAGAACTGCTTCTGCTAGCAGAACTGTTTAGATAGGGGCACTATACACTATTTATCTTCTGTTAACTGAAATTCATCCCTAGGGTTTCAAGGTTTCCTATTTGTAGGAAGATTCATAGGAAAAGAAGTATTGATATTTTATATCAGGAGTTACCAGAAGTAAAATTCAAAACAGAGTGAAGGCCAGGCAGAGACAAACTTATGCTCCCTGTGGGAAGCTTGCAGGGGTGCCAAAATATACAGAGGAAACAACATCTAAAAAACAAATCCCCCAAGACCCCTACTTTATTTTTCAAAAGAAAAACAGAACGCATGAAAAAAGAAGTTTCAGAAATTTCTTTGAATCTGCCCCAAAACAAGCCAAAGCCTCTGGTTAAGTACCTGTAAGAATGTTGTGCAAGAATGGCAGTCAACAGTGAAAAAGCAGAAGTACAAACTTCCACACCAGAGACAGGTCCTGGTCACTGCCCCCAAGCCAAGGCAGAACATGGAGTGCAGAGGGCTAGGAAACCTTCAGATGTAAAGATCAGTATCTTGTAGATAGGAACCCTCCACGTTAATCTAAGGGTGATTACAAGCAAATATATTCAACATATGGAAACATATAACTTGCTGTGAATAATTAGATGAAATTTTGGCAGTAGTAGAATGGAAATTGATAAGGAAGAAAGCTACACAATCCAGACAAGCAAACCTGAGCTTCATCTGAAGCTTCCCAAAAATGGAATGGCAGAAACAGTTTTGCAAAGACACCTCAACCTCCAAAGACTTATGAATGTCACAGTTAAACTTTGCAGTTGTGCACTTTCTAAACAGTGCAAGTCCTCTTAAGTCTTCTCCTCCTTCCTACCCGTCTACACCAAACTCGAACTTTTACCATGGAAGCTGTGAAACTTACGAGTTCTTCATCACAACAAATACTCTTAAAAAGAGAGGAAAAGAAAATAATTTCATCTTGGTAATCTGAGTTTTACACACTGTGCGTCATCACTTCATCGCCAAGGCGTGATTCGGAAACAGACACAACAGCACGCAGCCAGGCTACTTACACTGTCTGGAAAAGCGCCCGCTAAGATCATGTTGCAGAAATAATTCACACCTGCAGCAAAGCTGCACAAAACATCAACTCGCCAATTTTGACAGTCATATGCCGACCGTGGCGGGAGGAAGAGTTTCTGTATAGATGAATACGAACAAGAAGTATGAAATCCCTTTTCCCTACCCCAAGTAAAGCCAAGCAGGACCCGAGCGCTTCACTTGGCCATTCCCCGCCGCGGGCCCACCGGCAGAGGGTCGCCCGCACCCGCCACGGCCTCCCTCGCCCCGAGGCGACCTCGCAAAGGAGAAGGGAGCCCGCCCCGGGATGCACCAGCGGAGCCGCGGCCCCTTCGGCCCGGCGACGACTTCGACGCCCAGTTCGGCCCAGGGGCGCTCGACCCCAATGCCGGCCCGGCCCCGCTGCCCGCTCCACGCGCCTCGCCCCACGCCAGCGCCGCTGGGGCCGGTACCATCCTGAGCACGCCCCGAGGGGCGGAAGGGCTGAGCCGCACACGCCGCTCCCCGTGGCATCCCGGCCCGGCCGGGGAGGGAGGGGAAAGCGGCGAGATCAACCCGGGGACCGGCGGCCGACGGCGCCCCCG
>VWYI01034307.1:23942-52931 GCA_013399455.1 Anthoscopus minutus
TGCTGCCGCCGCCCCGCCCCGCTGGGCGGTCGTGCCGTCCCGCCGCTGCCGCCCGGCCCGGCCCGCGCGGCTGAAGGGCCGCCTCGTCTCCCTCGCCTCTGGTACCCGGGAGACACCTCTGGCCGGTTTTGCGGTGGCGTTCGCGTGTCTGACAACAAAATCGCCTCTTGCCGCGCAGTGCGGACAGGAAGCCTTTAGGAACACCTGGAAGAGTTTGGGTCAGACCTGCACCCCTGCGAACATGCAGGGGCATAAGTGCTTGCTAAACGCCTTCTGCAATGACAAAGGCATATATTGCTTTCAAAGAGCCTACCCTTACATCTTCTGATGCATGCTCCTCTAAACTTCATTCCCTAACTAGAAGACGAGGTGTTTCCATATCCAGTCAGTCAGAATCGATTATATTGGAAAAGACCAATCATCAAGTCCAACTTATGACCAAACACCACCTTGTCAACTAGACCTTGGCACTGAGTGCCATTCAGTCTTTTCTCAAACATTTCTGGGGACAGTGACTCCACCACCTCCCTGGGCAGTCCATTCCAGTATCTAATCACCCTTTCTGTAAGAAATTCCTCCTAATACCAGCCTAAACCTCCCCAGGCTCAGTTAAAGACTATGTCCTCTCATTCTGTTACTGGCTGGCTGGGGGAAGAGGCCAACTCACCTAGTACAACCTCCTTTCAGGTAGTTGGTGGAGGGTGCTAAGTTCTCCCCTTACACTCCTTTTCTCCAGGTTAAACAATCCCAACTCCCTCAGCCACTCCTCGCAGCACTTGTGCTCCAAATCCTTCCCCAGCTCAGTTGCCCTTCTCTGGACACACTCCAGCACCTCAATGTCCTTCCTGAATTGAGAGGTCCAGAACTGGACACAGCACTCAAAGTTTGGTCTCACCAGTGCCCCAGTACAGGGGGAAGTGCCAAGTACAAAGGGAAATCACAGCCAGCCTGTGGGGTTTACTGTCACAGTAAAGCTCTGAAACACAGCATTGGGGAAATTTATATCGCATTTTCAGTCTAGGGGGCCAATCCTGACCCTGCTTCTCTTCAGTGGGAGCAGGAGTCAGTCTTGTTTTGAGAAACAACATTTTTCAGTATATGATGACCAGAAAGAAATCCACATTGCTGTGTGCCATTCTGCTTTCCTGCAAAAATCATGGGCGGTTCATTAGGTGGTACCTTTTGGTTAATAAAGTGTTCCCCTGTGTGTGTCAAGTACATAAGTAGATCAGCATGTGTATAGAATAAAGTTTAACCTCTCTAAAAAGCTTGAAGCATGTATTTAAGAGCTGAAGAGGAAGGCTTAGTGCAGAAGGTATTTTAGCTATGAATTAAAGCCAGTTTATAGCAGTAAAAAGCTGCCAAATGATTTCTAAAACTCTGCTCAGCTAATCTGCACAATAATAATGTTCCAAGCAGAATTCTTACAATTCATATATAACATACTCAGAGGAGCTTGTGGAGATTTACTGATAAGAATTTCACAGCATCTGGAAAGATTAATTTATTTTTTAATTTAAAATAAGTCTTTTTTTGAATACTTAGATGTAGCTTCTGTTAGTTTTTCAGTGGTATTTTAACCACTGATAGCTAATTCCCACATAGAATGGGAACTAGTTGCCAGAAGGGGGTCTGAGAAGGAGGAGTGGTTTCTTACTCCTGAGGGATGTGGCTGTGGGAATTTCCTCTGCCTGCCAGGACACTGATCTCCACCTGTTGCCCTTCCTTCCTGGGGCCCAAGTAGGACACCCCAGTGTGACCATCTCACCACCTGGTGGGCTCCAGCCTACTCACCCTGCATGCAGCAGTTGGGATTCAGAGGCAAAGCAAGGTGGATGGGAGCCTCCTTAGCAGTTCCCAAAAAGCAGGATCTTCTAGTTTGCTGAGATTAAGTGGGAAGCTCTTCATCTGTAAAAGCATTTCGGTTTCCTAGCCAGCACAGAATAGAAGGTCCAGTGTGATTCCTTGTTACCTTTTGGATGTTGATTAAAAGTGTAATCCCTGTTAACACAAAGATGCAGGGAGAACAAAGATGGGCAGAGAAACCTCAGTAACTTCATCAGGGAAAAATGGGCTGTACAACACTGGCTGCTCCCAATCACATCAGAGAAAAATGATTAAACTTTGGTAGCTGGTGTGGAATCTGCCAACAAACTGTCTCCCAGATGCCTTGCAAAGTAAAGGTGATTATTGCCTATGGGGATAGGACACATTAAGGGATTCAGTGGGAACAGCATTTTGGGAACCTGCAAGATTTACCATGCAATGCTTAGGGCAAAGAACACAGGAAGGGACAAGGAAATCTATGAGGTGGATCTAGGAGGAAAAAATGTGGGAAAATAAAGAGAAAAGGGGATGAAAGGGGCTGGCCAGATCTAGCTAAGCCCTGTGTGTTTGATCACCACAGCCTATCCTATATTCTAATTAAATCCTGTTTCTAGCTATCTTACATGTAGGTGCTCTATCACTTCTGAGGGGGTA
The DNA here is from genome assembly GCA_013399455.1 of Anthoscopus minutus. NCBI lineage: Eukaryota > Metazoa > Chordata > Aves > Passeriformes > Paridae > Anthoscopus > Anthoscopus minutus. The sequence goes on from VWYI01034307.1 coordinate 26,424, forward strand.
TGTGTGAACTCTAGTGAACTTCAAACTAGATTAGCTAACAAACAGTCTCAGTATGTGTAAGTGAACAAGACCACAGGCCTCTGGTCAACAATACCCACTCTGATTCTCTATCCTCACAATAACTGCATTCTCCCCTCTCACCAGCGGAGATTTCTAGGTTTGTCCTTCAAAGCAAGATGTGATCCCAGCTCTGCTGCAGACTTTGTGTAGCCTCAAGCAAGTCACTTGTCAACCCATGCTTTGACTCTTGATGAAACTACCAGCCATCTACACTACAAAGATAAAGGATAAATAAATAATTTCAGGTTGCTCAGAACATGACTAAATTGTGAATGGCTACCAGTATTGCAGGGTACCAGCCTGTAATCAGGACAAATAAGGAATATACTGTGAAAAAGAGATTAGCTTCATAGTAAATTGGGCTGAAGTAATGACAAGTTGTCATAGGTTTCATTACAAAAAAGCCATATCTTTTAGCTTTGTGCACTGTGGTTAAAGGCTAGAAAGGGAAATTTTCTTCAGACAAGCTTATCACAGAAGACTTATTGGTATTCCTACAAGATTTCAGAATTACAGAATCACAACATGGATAAGATTCGAAAGAACCACTGGTGGGACCGTACGATTCAAGTTCTCTGCCCAAGTAGGATTTCCCTAGAACACATCACTTGGGGTTGTGTCCAGACAGCTTCAAGTGTCTGCCATGAGAAGGACTCCAGAACTTCTCTGGGAAATCTGTCCCAGCACTCAGACACCCACAGTAAAATTCTTCCATATATTTAGGTGGAAATCTCAGTGCATCACATTCTGCTTGTTGCCTCTCGTCCCAATGCTTGGAGCTAGCAAGGAGAGCCTGGCTCCATTCTCTTGGCAACTCCCTTCAGATACATTGATGAAATATCCTCTTGGCCTTCTCCAGGCCGAACAGGCCCAGTTCCCTCCTCCAACCCTTGTAGGAGAGATGCTCCAGTCCTCAGATAACCTTGTAGCCCTCCACTGCACCTGCTCAAGGAGCTCCATTGCCCTCTTGTACTGTGGAGCCCAGACCGGACCCAGTGCTCCAGATGTGGCGGCAGCAAGCCAAAGTATAAAATTGTTCTTTTTTAGGTTTTGCAGTGTCTCCAGCTCACATTGGCAGACCTGCTAGGTCTGATCTAGGGGGACAAATGATTATTTCTAAGTACATTGCAGGGGATCTGCATCCCCAAGAGAACCTACCTCTCTAGGAAGTACCAATGCTGAGCATGTTGTAAGTCGAAGTTCAAATTTTTCATTGGTTGTTTCTAATCAGCTCAGTATACACTCCATATTTAATTTCACAATCATTCTTATAAGGTAGAAGCTGACTTTTTAGGGAGTTGACGTTGGCTTGAGGCAAAAGAGCAAAATCCAGTAATGTCTCAAAGTGCAATCTAAATTTGCTGACTTCAGCCTGTAAATAGTACTCTGAACAAAATTGATACTAGTAATTTATATGTGTCATGCCCAGTGACAGGACTGATAACAATGAAAAGTCAAGACTGTTGTAATTAAGGATAAAAATTTGTAATAATGTATTGCAATATTTTGTATGTGACAGAACTGCCACTTAGCAAGTATGGGAATTTGGAGCTGTGGTTAGCAGCAGCTTTTTGAAGGATTCGATATAATAATAATCAAATTTTTAACACATTTCAGGAAAATAATAAATGTAGATCCAAATATATGTATGAACTTGTCATCAGCAGTAACATCTATCAAGTTAAACAGGTATATTAGCATATCAGCCTATATCCATCTATCCACTAGAATTCATCTTCATTAGGGCTTTGTAATGTTCTGATCTCTAGTTCTCCTGGCTATTAAAGCAATATTCTTTCTGCAAAACAGAGTTGGAGATCAGTTTTTAAAGGAGGAGTCATACCAGGCATTCAGATTCCCTGAAATGACTCATCTTGACATGTGAAGGGCTATTAACTGTGTGCATTGATGTGGTCCTCATCACTATGCCACTTTAAAACATAAGGATCAAATTGAATGCAAGGGACAGTTCTCAGACACGTGCAGTTACATTGGCAGCCTTCTTAAAGAAAGGAAATTGAACTAGGATGGAGCTCAAAGAGTGAATGAGACAAGCTTCACCTGCTCCCTGTGTACCATGGGCTCCAAAGCCTGCAGTGACAGGAAGCACCTGGGCAAACTCCCTAGAGCTCCAGTGCCAGGCTTGGGATCCACCCAGCCTCCTTGGCCGGGTTCTGTGCTCCCAGGAGCACACTCCTCACAGCTTTCTCAGGCATGCAAATGGTTAATTCTAGGACTAGTCTCTAGAGATGTGAGCTACTCCATGCTTTGTGTGCACAAAAGGGGTTTAATGAGCCTCCAGAAAATGGAGACCTTTATGATGGACCAAATCTGAGATATTCTGCTAGTTTGAATGAAGTCATCTTAAGTGTGCAACCCTCTTCCTCCTCTCCTGCCAGGCTCTGGGCTCAGCAAGTTAGAGACTCGTAGCCCTCAACAGCCATGGGCTTTTCTGCTGTAGTGTTATGAGAAGAGGATGTCCCAATGCTTTGGCCTATTCATTTTCATTCCTTTCTTTACCCAGTCTGCAAAGGGCCCTCTGCTGTGTAGCTCCCGTTCTGCCTGAGCTGCAGCTCTAAAAACACTCCCTGTTTGGGACTCGGAAACTGGAGATGAAAAGTTTGGTGAGATCAGTTTGTCCATAGCCTGGGTAGTGTAGGACTGATAGTGCAATGCTTCTGGTCTTGAGCTGTCCCACACTGCCAAAGCCATGGCAGGAGGCTGGAATGCCTTGGCAGTAGCAGCATTTCCTGACAGCAGGGCAAGGGGCTTAGCTCATGACTCTGTCTACCATGATGGCAATTTGTAAGTATTACTGGGTGGTGTCTCTGCGTTCCTTGATTTCATAAACTGTGCACGATCCCAGCTCTAATTTTTATCACTCAGGTGGCACATGGCTGTTTTGCCTCATCTTTATTTTACTCTGAGCTATGTTAAATTTCAGCTGGGTCATTTTCAGAGCAGTTTTCCCTCTTCCAGCCACCCATCCACACACCTCCATACTTGCTAGCACCAGTCTGTCTACCACATCGCTTGCTCAAGCCAAGTAAAGTCCCAGTTCCAACTACTCTGATACAAAGAACAGCATTCAAAATGAGAAATGCTGGTGGAAAGTTCTTATGACTGTTTTATCTTTCAATCCTACTCTGTGGAGTGGCAGGGGGCTACACTAGCAGAATCAATTGCAAAATAAACACTTTCCAAAATATTGCATCTTTTCTATTTTACCTGTTGTGCTAGTTTTGGGTGAGGTGGAGGTGATTTTCTTCACAGTGCTAGCATGGGGCTATATCTTGGATTTGTGCTGAAAACATTGATAATAGAGAGATGTTTCTGTTATTGCTGAGCAGTGCTTGCACAGTGTCAAGGCCTTTGCTGCTTGTTGCATTGCCCCACCAGCAAGTAAGTTTGCTCAGCTGGAACAGCTGACCCCAGCTGACATAGGGTAGCCCAGACCATATAACATCATGCTGAGCATAAAAAGCTGGGGACGATGGAAGGGGTACATTCAGAGTGATATCATTTGTCTTTTCAAGTCACTGTTACATGTGAGGGGGCCCTGTTCTCCTGGGTATGGCTGAACTGCCTGCTCTTGGGAAGTGATTAATAAAATCTTTGTTTTGCTTTGCTCATGTGTGTGGCTTTTGCTTTCCCTATTGAACTTTCTCTGCCTCAACTCATAAGTTTTTGCACTTCTACTCTTCTGATTCTTTCCCCCATCCCACTGGAGGGAAGGGAGTGAGTGGCTATTTGGGGCTTGGCTGCTGTCTGTGGTCAAACCAAGACACCTGTTTATAAATGTGGAGATCCAATAAGAAGTTCCATAGTTAGAGTTCTCTAGCTGCCAAGCCAGACAGAGTACTTGTTTACAAGCTCCTCACCCCCCACCTCTCACCCGCTCAGGTCACAGGTCACAGTTTTATTATACTTGGTCTTCTGAGTACTTGTGTTTTCTGAAGGGACTCATTAAAATCCATTGCATTTGAGGGGGAAATGGGTGGGTTTAATTAAAAATGTGAGTTTTTTTCATTACCTAACATGTCAGTATTTTCAGCCAATGAATTTGAAAGAAGTGATCATAGAGAGCATGTAGAACAGCAAGATGATTATGCTATTCAAAAGTCTTCCCATCACCTCTTGGACAATCAGCATATCAATACTTTCCACTGGTAATGGGCAGTGTGTGAAATTTCCAGGCTGCTTCCAGAATCTAAAGTAGATGAACACAAGTAAACCGGGGGGATTATTTGGCAGTAAAGTAGCTAATCAATAAATGAATGCCTGGATCAATACATATCCCCTAGCAGTACCACAGGATTTTAGCTCCAGTTGCCCCTTAAAGAGAATCTAACAAATAAATAATAAAAGTCTAATTGATTTGTCCACATAATGAAAATTTGCTGTAATTTGCAGCAAAATGACCTAAAACTACATTATGCATGTAAATTCCCCGCTAACATCAAATGTTTCACCTCCCCAGTGTCTATGTCACCTGAAGGTCCGAAAGTTTAACTCCTGCCTCTGGTTTAACGCTTATTTTAGAAGTAGAGTACCTCTCTTTTGCTCCAGGTCATTAAAAAAATCACATCATGAAAGCTACCTTTTAAGTGCATATGTAGGAATCTTCCAAATATCTTCACAAAATATTTTGTGCTATCTCACACTGATGCCTTTGTATACAGGGTAGAGGAAATGTAACCAGAAGCAGGAAAGTAATTAAAAACACAAGGTGGGAGGCAATGGAGTAGCCAGGATCCTAAAAACTTCATAGGAAAATAAGCCCTAAGCTAAAACTGAATTTTCTGAGTGCCAGGTCTTAAGTCTTTTAGAATTGAACCCTGAGGTTCTAAATCAGACTCCTTTAAAATGATCTTGACCACAAAATTACTTTATGATTAGGTAAGAGGTGAAGGAAGGAATGCATCTTATCTCTTCCAAGCTCTCCTGAAATACAACAAGATGTCAGAAAAAGATAACCTACATGGTGTTTGCAGTTCCTAACTGGGAACCTGCCTGGTATTTGAAAAACTAAATGAAGTAATTTTTGTGTTTGCTAACAAGGGCAAATGGAATGGTTTTTTGGGTTTTTATACATTAAAATGTGTGTTTAAACCATTTTATTTTTAAATGATAATCTGGAATTTGGAGTTTGTCCAAAATTCAGTCTTTTCAACGGCTAATGTTCCTCAAGCTGTTCACAGATAAAGTCCTCTTAAGCACTTCTAGGGTTCATCTGGCTTTTTAAATGTCTGCTTCAAGATAAGCTAAATCCCCAGAATGCCTAGTTCTCTCAATTAAATGTGAAAGAAGGCCACAACGTCTGGCTCTAGTGGAAACAAATGCAGTGAAAATGTGTGGAGCTTATACAGATGCAGAGGCAACACCCTTTGAGCTGCAGCCCTGCTGGAGCAAGAGGTGGGGCTTAAACTGGGGCTCAGATCCCTTCTCCCACCCCTGAGGAGGAGAAGCATCACTACAACCATCAGTAATGGTACAGCAAAAAGTTTGCACCCTGGGAAGCCCAGGAGGCTCAGCAGAAATTTATCACCCACACAGAAAATTGTCCAAGTTTCTCTAATTTTCTGAAGAGTGAAAAACTCACTGGTTATTGCAAGAAACCCTTAATGAAATATAATTTGGGATGCATTCCCTTTTGGGGAAAAAGGAAAACTTCAGTATCTGCAGCATTCTCAGTGTGGTGATTCTAGCAGTCCGGATTTGAGGAAAGTGCGTCTTCCATTTTTTTTGCCACACCTTCTGAATACTTGAGCGCTTCCTAACTGAGAAATGTAATGGCTAAATTGTGTTTAGTATATAAGATCACAGCAAAAAGTTGTATGATCCAGGGTCTGATGCAGGGGCCAGAAATGCTGCATCTCTATTTCCTAGAGAGGAACCTTTAGAGGAAGAGTTGCAACAACTAAATTAATGTGTCCCACCAGCTCAGTTGTCTCAGCTTGACTGTACACAGTATAGGCACGGGTATGGTATGGATTTTGACACATGGTTTAACCTCAGCCAGCAACTCAGCCTCACACAGCCACTCACTCACTCACTCTTCCCTGGTAAAAGTGAGAAAATCTGTGGGTTGAGATAGAGTTCTGTATGTAAAGCAAAAGCCAAGCACACAAGCAAAGTGAAACAAGGAATTTGTTCACCACTTTCCAAGGGCAGGTGTTCAGCTATCCCCAGGAAAGCAGGGGTTTGTCATGCATAAAAGGGAAGATAAAGACCATCACTCTGGAATGTACCCCCTTCCTTCTACTTCCCCAGCTTTATGTGCTGAGCGTGAGGTCCTGTGGTCTGGACCATCCCTCTGGTCAGCTGAGGTCAGCTGTTCCGGATGTGTCCCCTCAAGGCTCCTTGTGTTCCCCCAGACTCCTGACTGTGGGGTGCGTGAGGAGCAGAAAAGGCCTGGGCTTCCTGTAAACACTGCTCAGCAGCAAGGAAAACATGACTGTGTTGTCAACACTGTTTCCACCACAAATCCAAACATAGACCCATGCCAGCTTCTCTGAAGAAAATGAACTCTATCACAGCCAAACCCAGGAGGATAAGTAGTATGATGCTGTGATATTTTTATTATTGATTATTTGTTTGCGACCAGTTCAGGGTGTTGGATGGGAATAAGTCCCCAAGTTGTAATGGGGAGTTGCTCTTATTTTACACAAGAGAGCAATGGCATATCGAAACACTCACTTTGATGGTTTCCCTTGTCTGCAGGGAGTGCTCAGTAAAAGCTTTCTGCTATGTCTGGATCAACATAACTGGGATTGTTGGTCCCACATGAATTGAGCCAGGAAGTACAGCAGTACAGAAATGGTCCAGATAGGAAAACAAATGTCAGTGACAGACAAGGTCTAATTTCAGCATTAGGCTAACGATGTGACTGATGCTGAGCCAGTAGAAAATTATTATGGGCTACATTAGATTTTGTTGTAATGTCAGAAGGGCTCTTCTCTACCCCTGCATGCATCCCTGCCCTTCCTCACAACTCTACAGAGAGCAGTCAGCCCCTTGCCTCTCTTCCATCACACTCTTCCTAATACAGCTAGGTTAGAAAGCTGGATAAGCAATTACAAGCTCCATCATAATGTTCTATCACCTACCTTTCCTCATCCTCTCCTGAAATCTCTTTAAAGAAAGAAAAAAACAGAAAGAAAACCTGTCTGTGTGGAAATCCAGAGATTTCCAGAGAGGAAAACCTCTCTTATGCATCCATTGGTATTCGTTTCACCTGATAGAGAACAAAAGACTTTTCAGGTCTAGAAGCTGCTTGCAAGGTCAGGAGGGCCAAGAACAAAATTAATTACTTTGCCACAAACCAGAATGGGAATTTGAGCCCTAGCAAGACCAGTCTCACCTGAAACTCTCCAGCCAGCAATTCCCACTGGAACAGCACTGGCCAACAGGACTCCCCCAGCAAAAATGATCCTTTCCTCTCTTTCTCTGTCCAACAAAAAGGGCAAGTTTGAGCTACAGTAAAGGATAGTTATGTTTATGAAATGTTCTTTCCAGCCTCACTGATGAGGGGAGAAGCCATCTTTTCTCATACTCCAGCCAGAATTAACAGAGCACCCTGCAAAGCCACACATCCACACGAGGTAATATGAAACTCACACAGGGGGATGGCAAGATACCTGGTAAAGCACTATCCAGCTGACTTCACGAGACAATGGACAGACTTCATGGAAATAGGGAAACACCACAGAATCACTATCAGGGAAGCTGTTTCCATAATGTAGACTTACCATCAAACCTCAGCACAAAAGGCTGGAAGAAAAGTACTGGTCTAACAGGAGCTGTAGGAAAAGATGTAGCAGAATACAGGAGTGATGCCTATTTATCTACATGTGGCTGCATAACAGCAGGGGTTCTGCAGAAAGGAAAGAAACTGTAAGGGAGAAGGTTTGGGTTTCCCCACTCAGCAGCATGTACTCAGATATCTGAGAATCTCCTTGCTTGGACCCAGGTGAATCTGAATCAGCTCCGCTGACCCCAGTGTCTCATAGGTGTGCATCAGACTTAAACTGAACACAAAATAAAGTGGCTTGAAATTTTATATGAAACCAGAGCAAGTATGGATCTGAAAACAAAATGACCGGAAGTCAAATAGTCTCAATTTTTAGAAGTTGGTGCTAATGCCCATGAAATAACTTTGTTACACTTACAGTGTTGCATGAGATGTTGCACAATCCTAAGCATGGGCTTGTCCTGCACTTAGATGGCCAGAGGGGTGATTTGGTAGCAGCTGAGTGTTTATTCAGTGTATTGTTAGAAAGTCTTCAAGACTGACTAGCACTGTATAGGCATTCCTTTGGGTTAGCATGTAAAAATGTAGTGATATACACAGGGAGCACTTCCCTGAGCTTGCAGACATTAGCAGAAGTCAGGCTTGAGCAGAACTATTTGAAATGCTGGTGTCTGAACTAGCTGGGATAGCATGGAAGCGGAATTTGTCTTTATTAACCCTATTTTCAAAACTTTATTTTTGAGTCAATCAGTTATTTCTAAGGTTGACCTTTTTAATGGCTAAATTGTGACTCACACTGAGATTTAGCAAGCCAGATTAAGCTGGCCTGAAACAAGCTGAGAGGTATCATTTAAAAGATAGTATTTAAAAGATAGTTGTCCACACTCTAATTTTTGCATGGAAAAACTAAAAGAAAGCTCCAGCTTGGAAACACATTTGAGTATAAGTTTTTGTTCTCTACAGTATGTGAAGATTGTAAAACACAGAAAATAGATAAATAAAGAAAAATTAATCAGGAGAATCCTATGGCAAGCAGAGTTGGAGACTCCAAAAGAGCAACACAAGTTGTAAAGTATTTCTTCAATACTGAGACAGATAATAGCAATAGCATGAGCCTCTCACAGCAGATTTCCTGTCTTCATCACTAAGGTGGGAGGACAAAATTTTTTTCTGTTCTGTGCAGAGGAAGAAGGAGTTAATTAATTGATACCACATCAGATCTGTTAAGATACTTTAAAGGAAATGGTAAGTAAACAGGAAGCCAGGCAACAGCAGTGCTAAGAAACCACTATTAACATCAGGCAATCTAACATCTCCAGGTCACAACAACTTCTGTCGGGCATATTATTACAAATCTTGCATCAATACTGTTTCAAATAAAAGACAAAGAGTTAAACCAGTGTTTAGAGTCTTCACTATTGTTCTGCAGCAGGATACAGAGTTCCCAGATCATCCATGTCAGAGGTATATGGCCTAAATGCAATAGAAAGACTTACCAAGGACACTAAGAGCTTCCAAGAAATCCTTCCAGAAAAGAGATACTGTCAAGAGATTGCAAAATGACATTTAAAATATTCTTTCTTGCAGCATATGGCAAAGTTCTTGCCCTTAACTCTTACCTCCTCCAGCTCCCTTTTGGCAGTGATATTGGGGGATTCTTCAGAGCATCTGTGATCCCTATTTAACAGTGTGCCTTCATGACTGTCATTGTAGGGAATCACTGAGGACTATCCCTGTAAGAAACATCAGAGAAATGCAAGAGCAGACACCTGGAAAAAAAAAAGGGGGGTGAGGGGTGGTGGGTATTAAAAACAGACAATAAATCTTTGAATTTAATCTGCATTCAGAAGAGAGAACGGGGACTTACACCAGAAATGGAAAAATAATTTCCCACTGTAAAACTAGCCCAGAAAGTCTTTGCCTTAGCAGAGTACTGGTGTGCTGGCATCCATTTCCAGTGTGAGTTGTATGAGTGGACCAAGAGGATATCCTATTCCATCCACATTCCCTTTTGGGACACAACAGCATTTCACTGCAGTTGTTTCCCTGTACTCTTTACCTGTTTGGATGACAGTTTCCCAGGGTGCTGCCCCTGTGCTCAGCCCAAGGAAGACACCACCCATGACTGTGATCTCTGTACAAAGCTGCTGTAGCAATGTCCTTGCAAGTGTACTACAGAGCCTGGCTTCTAGCCTTAGGTGATGAGACAACCTCCTTGTTTTTGGCAAGGCAGGCAGCTGCCATCCTGCTGCACTCAGGCAGTGTTCAGTGTGAGGTCTTGGGTGGCCAAAGCTTATCAGAATGGCAGAGACCAGTCCTTCCCTAGGGAAGGAAAGGGACCATGGGGCACAGGCTCTGGGAAGCCCCCAGGCTCTAGTTTTTCTAGCCTGGGCTCAGTACCTGTCAGGGCTTCTTCCCCTATAGCCTTTCCAGAAGAGAAGCTTAGACTGGTGCCTGGTGTTAGCTTGCCAGGGCTGCATGCTCCATCAGGGGACCATCAGATCTGACTGGATTTCACAGGTTAGAGGCTCCATCCTGGTCTCCCAGGTGTGAGAGACGGTCCGAAATTTCCCTCATCTGCCTCACGACCGTCACAAGGGCAGAGGCTAAGACCCTGAAAACCCCAGCTGCAGTTCTGGCCTGGCTTAGGTGGATGCCAGCCCAGTGATTGTTTTCAGTTGTGCTTGCTGTACATGAGCAGGGACTGACAAGGAACAGCCTGTCCTGTTCTGCACACACCTCATGGAGCAGGGGCTGACAAGGAATGACCTGTCCTGCTCTCCTGCACACACCTCATGGAGCAGGGGCGGACAAGGAACAGCCTGTCCTGTTCTGCACACACCTCACGACTGTGTGGGGAGCAGATGCACCACAGTGTACCAGGCAGGAAACAATGGGTCTCACCACCATAGCCTCACCTCCCTCTTGGCCTGATGCCACTGGCTTTGGAGAAAGGCTATAAAAATGTAGCTTTCTGAAGCCACTTGGGTTCACCCCCACAGAAGGAAGATGAATCTGTTGGCTGGATGTCATCTCTCCATTGGTAGCTGTACCCTCTTCTCTCTCTCTCCTCTACTTGGTTTTCTTTACACTTCTCTCTCCCTTTCCTGTCGCCTAATTGTTGTTAGCACTCAATAAAACTGCACTGGTGTGATTAAACTGAAAGTCCCATTTGCTGTGTCTTTTGTATTCTGACATCGGGAAAATGAACCATTGTGACCCCCGCTTGTAGAAGTGGATCGTGACACCAGGCCACCCCATCCGTGCTGTGGTTAGCAGTGCATAGCAGCCATATCAGCTGCTATGCAGCCCTACTGTGCTTATAGATTAAGAGTGCCATAATGTGGGGTGGCTGCTGCCAAGCAAAACCACCTCATGGCCCGCTGCCTGCTCCCTGCACTACCACAGCCCACTAACAATGTGTCATGGGAGCAATGAAGTACCCCGTCTGTGCCTGGGCCATCTGAGGCTTTATCTTCAGCGGAGGCATTCGCTGGGACAGGGGAAAGGTGCAAGGAGGAGAAGCAGGCGCTGGGGTGGCCTCTCCCAAGTCCTGCTAGGCCCTGTGGCAGTGTCACCCTGGGCAGTGGACAGGAAGGAGAAGCTGGCAGCAGGCACCAGACTTGCCTGCATTTTGTCTCAAAGGAGTTAATGCCCTTAGTCCCCTTCACCTGATGTGTCTACAGACGAAGCACTGCTAGTCCTCCTCTAACAGGCATTATATTCTTATAGGTATTTATCTAAAGCACCCAGGACCTAGACACTGTAATTAGAGAGCAGTTAAGGTCAGACAAGGGACAAGTTAACAGTAGTCTCTGATTCAGTTTACATGCCTAGTTCATCTTCACTCAAAACCATTCCATTTGCTGACAGTCATATAATTTTCTGCTAGGTAATCCTGAACACATTTGTGTTAGACCTGAAATCTTTCACAAAATTACCAAAGTTGAAGAGTGAGTTACTGTCTTCCCAGACAGCATTTCCCTTGGCCTGCCAGCATCGAGCTCTCCCATGTGTATTTAGTCATCTCCCACAATGTCCTGTGCCTGCGTGCACATGGATTAGCCAAAAAATAATGGCCATGGCAGGGAGGAAAATACTTTCCTTGATTTCATATCTCATCCATGGTAATTATTTTCTTTTAAACTTAATGTTCCTCTTTGTATCTCCTTCCTTTTCCCCTATCAGCCTTCTCCAGTAAACAAGAGAGTTTGCAAGGTTAGTTGAGGTTTTAATTTTTTTTACTGTATGAAAGGCACATCAGCACATTAACTTACTGGATATGTAGCATCTGTAGCTGCTCAGAACACTGCATCAACAGCACCAACATCAGGCAATCCAGTATGCTCTCCAGACTAGTATTTTCAGTTTTAAACTATCTGGCCAAAAACTACCCCAAAAACATGTTAAAACATAGTTTGAATAGAAATATATTCCTAGAGCTGTGTTTGCTTTTTGTCGCTCTCCCATTGCACTGTCCTACTTTTCTCTCATCTGCTAAATTCATTATCTGCCTGTTGCATCAGGTATGAACCAAACCCACCCCTGCTCTGCAGATGTGCTTTTGGGAGATGAGCTGGGCCCTGCAGAGTTCTACAGGGAACCACCATGGAAAAGTCACCATCCTCACTGAATTATGTGTTTGGTGAGGATAGCCATCCCTCCAGCCAGAGGAGAGTAATCATAGCAGCTAAATCATGGGACTTCAAAGCTTTCACTGCTTTGTAAATCCTCAACACAGCAGCTGCGGGGTATTGTCATGGTGAGCAAAACTGATCAGTCTCATTTAATCATGTCACACTTCATTTGTGCCACAAGTGTCAGGAAGCTGGTCAAAACAAGGTTAACGGGCTACAGTGCGTCACAGGCCAGTAATCCGATTAAGTGGGCAGTTGCCCAGTTACTGGCCATGATCATATTCACCTCATGATATTGCTTTTAACTATTTGTGACTGGGTTGCCAATCTGGTATTAGAGGCAGGAAGGACAAAGCTAAGAACCCAGGGGAAATTAGTTATTGCTGGAGATGAAATTAAGCTTCCACAAGGTACAAAATAAAAACTGACAAGAAAGATATAGAAGTATTTGCATTTTCATACATAATCTATTATTCTTTTTTTGTATTGTGAGGGACCATTTGTATGGATACAATAACTTTTAAACTATCATTATACATACACATATTTACTTCAGCACAACCCATTAAGCAATCTATTAAAAACTGAGAAAAATGCACACGGCCTTTTCCTACTATTTTATAGATCATAATAAAACAACCTTTCCTTTGACACCTCCTTGATTATTCAATTTGGGATGCATTTTTCTTAGCTGACAGATTTCATTGTTACATCATCAGCTCAATGGGGGCAGAGCATAAACTGTATGGTGTCAGTGCATCTCTGGGTCGTGTTACAAATCTGTGGGGTCCTGCAGACTAAGTATGCAAAGAGAGTGATGTAATTTGAAATGAGACACAGGTCAGTCATGCTAATGTCCCTGGCTGCCAGGCATCAGCCTAAATGTGGGACTTTGATATATAGAGTTGTTTTGGGAAATAACAATGTAATAAATTCAAAGATTTAAAAAACGTGTTTTAAAGCCAGTGTGATAAATAAAGATACAAAGTCTCTTCCTTCCTCTTCCTTCAGTTTTTAGAAGATAAGTCAGAGGATTTTATGGAAGAGGGCAGGCGTGGGCAGGAGGGTCCTGGAATGGGAGTGCCTCCTGATAGCAGCCGGAACAGTTGATGTGCTCTTCCCTTGCTGTTTCTTTGGCAGATGACAAAGAGAGGCACTGAATTAGAGCTGGTAACCCACCTTACACCATGAAGTACTTTCCTTTTGCCAAGATGTTAATTTAAGGGAGAGTAAAACTGTTCCCAAGTTTGCACAGAAATACATAATTAATGAAAAGATAATTAAATTGGTTTATTTTATTGGGAGTCTGACCTTTTCTACACTGAGATTCATGTTCTCTGCCTTGGCATGTGTTCCTGTGAAAAGTTAGACATCTGTTTCTCTTCTGTGACTCTGGTTTTACTGTCTGTAAAGCGTATTTGATCCTATTATGATATAAAGCCTTAGTACGCAATCAAAGCAACTCAAAGATTCATAGACAAAGCCCTTATTTTCCTTCAAGTACAGCTTTGCCAACAGGTAGAGCTCCTCCTATTCAGGGTCTCTGCCTCAAGAAGTTAAAGTATTTAACACAAACAGGAAGTATTCCTCTATGCAATTTCCTCAGCCAGACCCAGAACAAAGAACAGAGCCAAGCTAAGAACAATGCCAAAATAATAGGAGATACCAGCACCATGGGCTTTGCACCCCGCACCCTGGCCAGCAAGGGGCAGGTTTGCACCCAGCCTTGCCTTTAGTGGGGGCTATTTAAACAGTAAGGCAAACACTGTTGGATATCATCTTAGCAGCAGAAGAATTGAGGAACCTTCTGAACCCAGGCTTATCCAAAACAGCCACAGCTGCTGGAGCATCCACTCCTGGGTGAAGTCAGGCCATAAGCACTTTACATTTTGAGACTGTCAGCACATCCTTCACTGTCACATCCCCTTGGCTCTCCATCTGGCATACACCTGTGTCTTGCTCCGGAGTCTTGGTAGTGCAGATGTCTGAATACAGGAGAATCTTTTCCTTCAGCTGGTCCAGAGAGGGTGAAAAATTGATTTCTGCCCTAGCTTTCCAGTCTGAGCACCCCTTAATCCATTTCAGGCAAAATGGATAAATGGATTTCAGGATGAATTTAAAAATTGTGAGAAGTTGCTGTGAGTTATTCTGGTTGGTTTTGCCTGGAACAGGACTAGGAGTGCTCACACAAACCAGTTTGCCAGGTAAGCTGATGAACAGTGGTGGCTATAGCCAGAGGAGGAGGTACAACCTCTGACCTGCACAGTTGGATTGACAACAGGACTTGTGGCCTTAGCCCTCCACCTGGCAGGAGAAAACTTACTCCTTTCCCCTTTCTAATTCAGGACACAGGTTTTATCCTTGAGGAGGTGTGGGAGAGGCCAAATAAATATGCACAGTGAAGGACAGTTTCAGCGCAATGATTTCTTTAATGTGGAGTTGGAGCAAAAGGAAATACAGCTGAATTAGAGACACTCCCCAACATTCAGTATTCTCCAGGGAGGGTAGCACAAGTCTGTGTGGACTGTCTGGAGAGAAAGCTGATAATGGGAAAGCTTACAAAATCCAAACTTAATCTCTTGCGCTGTAGAGAACTAATCCTCCTGCTTGACATTAATCTTTTCAATGGAGATATAACACCCTTGTCTTCCATGTTACTGACTGAACTAGAAAGTAGGGCCTATGATCTTTATAGGTTGGATATAGAACTGCAGAAATCCTTACACTGACACTGTCTTTCTGCTGGGTCTTTTTTAAGATTTCACTACGGACTGGGCTCGCTCTGATGGCAGCCTGGCTTTGCTCTTTTTAAAGAAGCACTCTCTTGTGTAGTACTGATACAGCACCTTCACTTGACATAAAAAATATCTCTTGACCTAGCAAGGAAGAGGTCATTGGCAAGTAGGACTGTAACAGCCTGACACTTGTGGCATCCCACTGGATGATCTCCAGAACTGGAGCTGGCTGGCAGTGGGTATAGCTCTGGTTTCTTCCATGGTCTTCCATTTGGCATCACCTGAAGGGTCCTCATAGTTTGTGTTTGCTGCCACAAAATCAGTACTTCCATTGTCAATGAGGGCAGCCAAATTAGCCTTCTTTTCCTCACTGGAGGCCAAACAATTTGCCCTACCTATAGGGCATTTGATCCAAAACCCACTGAGTTTTCTGGTCTTCTGGACTACAGCTATAGGTTCATCCTCCTCCACCTCTTTGTGACCCACCAGTCCTGAAGACTTTATTGATTTCTCTTTTTTATCCCTGCTTCTTGTTTTTGCTGTTCTTAGTTCTGCTTCTTTAAAGAGAAAGCTTCCAAGTGAAAACAACAGAATGCACAAGCCCTTGCGCTAACCAGGGCCTTGAGGCAGGGATACTTAGATGCTCACCAGCACCTCTATAAGCTGCAAGATAACATACGGGTTTCCGTGGAATCAGGAAATACTGAACTTCATAGTATGAGATAAATATAATCCTTCATTTACTGGCAGACATGTTGTGGCAGAGCAGCACAGCCTTTCCAGCATTTAAAAGCAAAACAGTGAAACAAACCTGAATGTATGAATCTTAATATGCATTAATTGCAACTAGATTCAGATTTCATTGGACTGCCAATATTATAAACACAGTCAAAATCTTCAGGGTTTCCAGATAACTCTAGGATTTGTGAGTAACAGAGAAACAGGCAGTAGCAAGTAAAGTAATCGAAGTTCCTATATATCATATTGATTAAAACACAAGGACTGCCCTTCAAGGAGGAACTTTGCATCAGGAGGGAGATATATTGGCTGCTCTCCTAAGCTGCTTCTGGCTCTGCCAGCAGCAATTCAGGGCATATGACTACATTGTCATAGATAAAAACAGATCTATGTTTTCAGCCTCTCTACAGTAAAAATATAGCCCAGGAAGGATACATGTCTTATTTAACCCCTTGGGAACAAAAGACAAAAGCAAATAACAAACAGAATACTGCACACATGGAAAGCATTTTGACAGCAAATCCATTGAAGTCAGGTGATTTTTTTGTTTGTTTTCATAGAAAAGAAAAATTCACCTCTGTCTGGCAACCTAGCAAAAGGTCACACAACATCAGAATCCTGTTAAGAGTCCAAGCTCAAAGATCCAAATGAGGCATTGTGTGGATTTCACCTACCTGCTTTTGCTCTTTTGTTGGCAAGGATTCCAGCTGTGTGTGGGTTGCCGTTTCACTACACAGGATGCAGGAGCAGGAGTGAATTATGACAAGCTGACACCACTATTTCCTTTGAGAAACAGATGCCCACATTTGACATCTCTTGAATCTCTTGCTTAAACAATGAGAGCAAATGGGTCTATTTGAAGTTTGTACAAGCAGGCACATGTTGCCCTTCAGCTATACACAAACATTCAGAAAGCACAATTAAAGAAGAAGAAAACAAAACTAGTTTTTCCTTTGCAGCTCAAGAACAGGGCACTTGTGCAGCAGGGAAACAGCAGAGGGGGAGAAACAAAGAACAGTTTGTGCTGGGCTGAGAGAGAAGAAAGATGTTCTGCTTTTTCCTGAGCCATTTTTCATCAGTGTAAGAACCCAGACCCTGATCAAATCCTAGCAGACTCCAAAATGGCAATAGTTTGTCCCAAGTGTTTAATGGAAACTGAATTTTCTTCTGAGATATATTCTAGTTAATTTTACAGAACAGAAAGAAAAGCCCTCTTTTTGTGAAAGAATTACTTGGCCTCATGGGCATTCTTCTAGTGGCAGTGCTGCTCACATCACATCTGAGCAGGTACCTGGGTAGCACTCAGGGGCCAAGCAAGCTGCCAGGGTCACACAAGAAGGCTGCAGGAAAATCAGAAAGGTGATTTTGCTCAGTAAGCCACTGTCGGGATGATGCTCCAGCTCTTTTCTTTCCCCACCACATGGATAGCAGCAGTGCCTGCACAGGAAAGCCACCACAGTGGGTCTTCTCACAGCCAGGGTTGAGTTCTACAGTGACTACTTGCCACAAGAGAAATTGTTTCCCAAGTGAGGTATAAAACAGGAAAATTTTCTCCATTATATTGCAGCTGGGCTTTCTTGGGAAGATGCTTCCCTTTTTACCCCGAAGCTCCACCTCCCTGGCATACCAAATAACTGTCAATATACACGGTGAGGAATCTTGTATCTGTCTGAAAGGAATCTAATAAATTGATTCATACAACAGAAAAAATAATTTTCTTGAAAGGAAAATTCTAATTTGTGCCACTAGGAAGCAACCTGCAGCTCATTGTTAGTTATTTTGAAACTTCTTGGACAGTGGAGAGAACTGCCTGGGTCACCTCAGTAAACAGCATTAGCAGCCTGGGAGGGAGCGGCCTTGAAGTAGGTGGCAATTGCCTTGGGATGTGCCTAAAGGCTGAAGACTCTGCTGCCACTTAGTCCTGGCTTCTCTGCATCACTGAAGCATCACTACAGCTAATTAACAGCAAACACAGTGGTGAAATGCTCTCTGCATATTAACATATGGTCAGCACAAGCAATCCAGAGCCCTGAGCTCACTGACAGCCTTGTGAGGTAACAGCAAGAGCCAGGATTGATGCCAATCCTGGTTTAACTCAATGTAGCAATGCTACTTTCCCACAAAGTTTCCATGAGTTGTCTTTCCATGAGTTTTCATCTCATCTGAATTTCAGTCCTTTATCCTGCCACTAATGAAGCACTTGTAGCCAACAAAGTCTCAGAATCTGAGTAATCCTCTCCTAGTGTAAGTAACAGCGCCTTTTTTGGTAAAGTGCTGTCAGCCCATCTCTTCAGCAAGCAATAACTGGCAGATGGGGTCTTAGCCTATCTGCACAGGAAACGAAATTGCACTCAATGTCTTTCCCTCAGCCAAGAAAAAGCCTGGAGGAATATCTTGTGCCATCTGACTTGCCTTCATTAAGTCTTCTCTCCTGCTTTGCACTGCAGTCTGTAAGGTAGGTCGACAACTGAAGCTAGTAATAAATACGTCACGTTGAGCAAAGAGGACATGCAAATTGGAAGGAGGAAGAAACCTCTGTGGCACTAGGACTGCTGAGGGGCCTCTGCAAGACTGTTCTTCATTGTGACAGCAAGAGCTTACAAACTACACAAGTAGTACAGCAGTGGATACACAGCATCTAAAATGCCATATTTCCAAATCTCCTGAGAAATCTTAAATCCTTGAATTAGAGCTGTCTTACAGAGGCCTGTTCTGATAATTTGAATGAGAAAAGAAACATTATGCATAGACAGCTAACTTAATTTTCAGTGGGGAAGTAGGTATTATCATAGCAAGCTCCTATTAGGCCAATAAAAATTTGAGTTTAACTGAGGATATATTGTATGACTGTTGTATTCACCCAGCTCATCTTTGCTTGTAGAAACATACCTACTTTCTTTAGCTTAATAACGATGAGATGTCTCATTATACCCCCACACCAAGCACCTCCAGTATGTTTTCAGGGCTTCAGCCCTCTTTTCCTGGCTTTTTTGTGGGTATCAGCTTGACTTGTGCTGTTTCTCCTTCACAACCTAGGACAGCCCACACAGCCCTGGGTGAGCCAGAGCAGTTCAGGGGTTGCAACTAGGCCAGGGCAGAAGTTGTGTTGGCCACTGGAGGTCAGGACCCTCTCTAAGCTCTCAAGAAGAGGAGACAGAGAGTTTCCCTTGGTTTATTCTCCTGCTTCTCCAAACAACTCTGATTCTCCATCTTGTAAAATAGGCTTATTTAATAAAACTATCATATTGCATGTAATAACAAGAAGCCACTCTTAGTTTTCAAACTCTTAGTACCACAGCTGGTTTCACACCAAATATATCCACCATCACCAGGTGATGCTTGCTGACTTAAAATTAACAAAGTTATCATCTTCAGCTACTTCCAAGGAGAAAAACCCAAAGATTTTAAGGAAAGAAAGAAAGTATGTGTGGGCAAGTGACAAGCATAACTGAAGTAAGGAGGAGCAGTGCTTATTGTTTCATGAAATTCACCATATGTTGTGTGGTTTCATTACTCAAATCTTGTATGTGCTTATTTGATGATTTGATCAGCTGTTGACTTCATTTCATACTGCTGCCAATTCATGATTTGGTTGGTTTGATTTGAGCTGTACTCCTAACCAAGGATTGCATTTTTCTCATTTTCAGTCACTAGTTATGAAAGGGAAAAAAAGTAGTCTGCTCTAGAAGTATTTTTTATGATTTGTGTGTGTATGATTATTTCACTTTCAGTAAAGACTAACAAGAAAACACAACCCAGAACCTTACAGCTAAGGCCTGGGAAGAGCCACCCACTCACTGGCTACAGAGATGGGCAGCCATAACCTTCTGCTTCTCCATCCTTCACAAGCTGCTGGAACATTTACTGGCTACAAGGTAAGTTTCTTGAAGATTACTAGAGGTGCAAGGGAGGGATCTGATGGACCACCAAGACCAGCTTCTTGCAACTACAGATAAACATATTTTATAATCCTCCCGCATACACTTCCCATGTGAACTTACTAATGTATAGCTTTCAAAGTTGCCAGTATTCTCTTTTGGGAATTATTGTACTGTTACATATAAACTAGGGAGTGAGATAATTGCTTTTCTGTAAGTTTTAGAAAATGTATATTAATAGATGACACCTCAAATTGTTGCTCAAATCTAGGCATTTTTCTTCAACGGCCTTGATGTCAGACAAAAACTAATGGAGCTGTGCTCCCCATGACAGCCCATGCCTGGTGGACAGAGACATCCATGGTTTGAGCAGTGCTCACTATGTGAGCACAGGTAGGGCTGCACTTCAACAGAGGGTGTAGAAGTATGTGATTGTGCATATCAGATTGCTACACCAGTCCATGTGTTTTAGTGGATATGTGGACATGATCCTGCAAGGTGTGGAAAATGATAATGCATCCTCTGTTAATCTGGGCCATTCAGCATTTGCGTGTTCAAACCTTGAACACGCAAGAAGAAGAAACCTTGACAGGTTTTTTTCTGTTTTTCAGACAGGGATGCAGGCTACAAAGGTTATAGGGAAATTTTCTTGTTTTTTCTCTGTATCAAAGTCAACTGCCATGATGCAGATGTTACCAAAGTAAAAAAATATTAGTTATTAATGAATAATAGCTCCATCCTTAATGTGGTGCCCTTTTGCAAGAGCACAGAGCAGTGCAGCAGTGATATAAGATGTCAGAACAAAGTGACAGGGAAAAGCTGGTGAAGAAAAGCTGTATCTTGACAAGCTGCAATATACACCAAGAGAGCATTTAACTCTTGAGATTTTTGTTTTCTGAATTTCAGATCAAGATGCAGACAGGGCATTAAACACAACTGTCTTTCATTTGAGCATGGTGCCTGTGCAGACATGGCTCACCTGAAAGTAGAGAACATGCAAATAAGAAATCCTCCCATGACACACAGAAGAGCAGGCAAGAAACAGAGGTACAGCCCCAGCAGCCCAGTGTGTGCTGTTGTGCTCTTTGCTCACCAGCTGCTTTTGAGCAAATGCAGGAGGCTGTAAGTGCTACATACCAAACAGACCACACACGGCTCAGGGAACAGTGCACCAGGCACAGCCATGGTTACTCATGGTTACTTAGCTGCGGGGAGAAAGAAATCAGGCGAAAGTCCTCTGTCTGGGAGGTGTTGACAGGCAAAGATGAAGGAGCAAAGCAATGCAGAAAGATTACACACACATACAAGGAAAGAAAAAGAGGAAAAAGAAAGAAAAAGAAAGATATGACTATGGATGTCAAATGTTGGTAAAATTTTCATCTAGGTTCACAAAGTGAAAATATATCTTATTTCACTTGCCCTCTCCCCTCTCCACATTTATTCACAGGACCTGTTTTAGCAGCAGTAGGGATGTGGATCTGATACAGTCACACAGCCAGCTCACCTGAAATACCACCTGCCACCAAAGGGGAGCTGCAGCAGCACAGAGTTCAACAAGGCTCACACCCCTTGCAAAATGAACGTCAAAAACAGATTAATTTTTTCCCTTAAGGCAGCAGTGATACAGAATGTTCCAGATTTCTGATCATACCACTCACCTGAAGGACAAAAGGACCTAAGAAACAGAACCTTAAACTTACTAATGACAATTAATTTCTAGATCCCAGGAACAATAGGGATTTTTAATTAAAAAGTTTGAAGATGATACTGGTAAGAGGCTGAGAGATTTATGACCTGGTTTCTGTCTTCCAGAGGAACCAAGCATCTGCACCACCTGCTAAAGCTAGTGGGATTCATGGGTGCCCAGCACCTGTGAAAACTAGGTCATAGTTGTCTTGTCTGCTCTGCAGATGGAGAAGAAGCCACAGAAATACACTGTTTACTGGAATATTTTTTTCTTTTTTTCTTTTTTTTTTTTTTGGGAGCTGTCGGTTGACTAATGTATTATTTCTCCCTCTGCTGATATTCCCACAGAATCCAGAACAGAGAGGCATGGGAAGGGTTTATTCTGTGTTCTTTACGGTTGCCAATGACCTCTCCTGCCCTCTTGAAAGCTGTCAGCTGTCCATGTGACAGGATGTACCACACAGCTCTTGGGCCTCCAGGAAGCAGGGTTTATCTTGGCAGGACCCTCCTTTTACCCCTGCTTCACTCCCATCCAGAAAAAATATGGGTTTTGCCTTTGGGATCCTCATAATTCCCTATTGCTCATCCTGGTCTTTCAGAATGACAGAATCTCTTTAAGCTGTGAGCAGCACCACGGCTCTCCCACCCTGGGGGTGGCAGAAGTCCACAGGCAGAACCTCATGACCCAGAAAAGCTATGAAAGCCATCAGAGCAGTACAAAGCCTGCGTAGGAGGTAGGAGAAGGGAGGTACCTCAGTGGATGAAACCTCGGGGTGTGCACTTGAAATCCCATCAGGGACATCACTCTACTCCAGCTCTGAGCAGAGCCACTGCATTGCCAAAGCTTGTTAGCAGTTTGAGGTTTTTACGGGTCGGAGTTTGGCAGAACTTCCAAGGGTGCTGGATACACCCTGCTCCCTAGACCCTGCCCTCCCCAAGGCTGCTCCCTCTGACACTGGCGGTGGTGGTTGAGAGGGTTTTACACTAACACAGGCTGGGAAAACCCCAGGATGTGTCTCTACACTGAAGGGGTCAGCAGGTTTCTAGGTTGGCCCCATGGTGCTCTGGCCTGGACAGGAGCTTGGAGTGGGGAGTCCCAGGTTGAAACACAGGGTGCTCTGGGATCCTGCTGCTGCTGCTGCTCCAGCAATGCCCCAGGCTCAACACCCAGAGTCCTCCACATTTCAAGAAGGATGGTAAGTTCATCCTGCCTGTCTGAAAATGCTGTTTATATGAAAAAAGATTTTCCATGGAGCTCAAGTGATTTGCCAGTGGCCATGACCTATCTTTATGCCTACAAAGAACCAGCCAGCAATAAAGACATGCTGAAAACCTGCTGGCATGGTGTCTCCCTAAATGAATATATTTTCTTGGGTAGCATGAGGGCTTTTGCTTACAATGTATTTAATATACTTTACTGCTGACAAGGATATCCAAAAAAAAAAGGAGAGGAAATTAATCTCATTATTTATTTCATCTCCAAAAAGACTAAGAGACCAGTTACTGCTGTTAGGAGAGAAGGCACAACATTGCTATGCATATGCATTATGCGTATGCACAATATTTGAGTGCAGTGCTGGATCAAGAGGCTACTGCTGACCATAAAATGAGGGGTACATTTTTGTTCTAGGCCCTGGCATGTGATAAGTGTGGCTGCCACAAAAACCACCTTGATCCTGACAGACACGAGGCAGGAGCTGCCTGCCAGTTTACCTCTTCCCACACACTCAGCTGCCTGCCAGAGAGATTTGTGGCTTTGGAATTTCATCCCTCTTCCCAGTAACACTACTTACAATGAACTACAGTGGCATTGCAATTCCCACCTGAAAAAAGCTTCTATGACATCTTTTCGCCTATCTCACCTCTTTTTAAAGTGGAGCACAGGAATGGAAGAAATGGGCAGGCATGTGACTTTGATGCCTCTGACTATCTCACTGCACCAGGCTTGCCCCTTTGCCCCACACTGTGGCTTCTGACCAGGATGGCTGTGGCCCTCATTATCTTTCAGAGTATGCAGAGGTTTAATGAATATGGTGGCTTGCTGCTTTTCATCCCTTCCCTGCTATTTGGATTCACACTTCATTAACTGAGAAATGCTTTTCCTTGGGGGATCATACTTCTTCCTCATTTCACCTCAGCTTTCAACTAATTTCCAGTCTACTTCTTGCCTGGCCCTGGGAAAAAACAAAGTGATTACAGCCTGGATCAGCAGCTAGGGCAGGAAATCAGTATAAGAGATGAGATGCCATCAAGATTGGTGACTAATGACTTCAACTTCAGAAATGGAGGAATGTAGCAGAGCTGATGTCCATCAGAGCAGCACCCTGAGAGCACCAGTACAGCCACCCTCTCCTGACCCTGCCACTTTCACCTTCCCGCTCTCCCAGTGCTTTCAGCACCTCTTTGTGGCTGTACCTCCTACAGGAGGAACAGCAGCATCCATCACTTTGCTTTCCTGTTTTCAGTCAAGCAGGCAGCCGATTCTTCTTTCTGGAAGGGGCTTTGCTACTTTTCCTCCTACAATTTGCTTCCTAATAAAGATCCATCAGAGTGCATCAGCAGACCTCATATGTCAGTTGTTTCTTCAGCCCTGGAGGGGTCCATAGGACTGTGTTTTTTTTATTGGGGAGTGTAAGTCCTCAGCTACACTTTCTGCCTTGCCCCCTTCTCAGGGTCTTTCCAGCAAAACTGATGAGGAAGCAACAATGTGATTGTGGGGAGCAACGTAGGGAACAATGTCCTGTGTGGCTTACACAAGGTAGGCTCTCAAAGCTTCAGCATCAGGTGTTCTCCTCTCCCTCACCACCTGCCTGCATGCAGTGGGACCCAGCACCTCCAGCATCACCAGCAAAGATGTCACTATGGACTCAGGGAAACCACTAAAGCCATGTCTAGGACTGAGGCATGAGGATTAAACACTAACATTCCCAGATGCTGCATGCCCAGGCTGATGCAGCTAAGCTGGCCAGACCCAGCAGTGAGCATCAAGAGTGGCCCCAACCACGTGCAGGGAGCATGGAACCCTGGAGTATCCATCCCCTTGAGCTGGAATACTGAGATGGGGAGTAGAATAAAGCCTCTGTGTCATGGTTTAGGAATGGTGCACCCAGTTTAGGGCTCCCATTACAAAGAACACCATGAGCTGTTCCTCCCTAATCCCCTCTAGTGGGCGACACCTGGCAGAGATCACAGGCTAAGAACAATTTACTGGAAAGAACAATGAGATAAAAAAAACCAAACAGTAACAGTGGTGATTGTCGCCCTCTTCTTCCCACTGATGAGGACTCACCTTAGGTCCTATGTCCAGTTCTGGGCTTCTCACTACAGGAAGGACACTGAGGTGCTGGAACATGTCCAGAGGAGGGCAATGGAGCTGGTGAAGGGTCTGGAGCACAGGCCTTGTGAGGAGTATCTGAGGGAGCTGGGGCTGTTTAGCCTGGAGGAGGTTCAGGGGAGACCTTATCACTCTCTTCAATGATTTGAAAGGAGGTTGTACTCAGGCAGGGGATAGCCTCATCTCCCAGGTAACAAGACATAGCACAAGAGCAAGCAGTCTCAAATTGAACCAGGGCAAGTTTAGATTGGATATTAGGAAGAGCTTCTCCACTGTAATGGTCAAACAGGCTGTCCAGGGAAGTGGTCGACTCACCATAACCAGAAGTGGTCAAAATGTGTGGATGTGGCACTTGGGGACATGGTTTACTGGTGAATGTAGCAGTGCTAGGTTAACAGTTGGACCAGATGATCTTAGACACCTTCCCCAACCTATTCTATGACTCTAAGACCCACGTAGGGGGTAATTCTGCTGCTTCCCCACAGCCTGCCCCTGCATATGGCTGTACTCCCTATCTCCTTTCCAGTGGAGGCAGAGGATTTATTTCTCACAATTTTGCAGTGGCTGTTGCATCATGCCATCATTCCCTACTTAGAAATACATGGGATTAGAAATACATGGGATTTTTGTACCTCTTTTGGGATGTTTTGCCTCTGCTGCATGGCTCTCAGGGATAGGAACCATCTGTTGGCATGTCTCTCCAAGGTGCCCCAGAGGACCTGGCTGCTAATATTAAACAGGGCTTTGCAGCCAGTTCAGACTATAAATTCACATTAGCACCAGGGCAAGATTGCGCACAGCAAACAGAGCTGTGGCAGCCCTTGGTGTTCACCCTTGCCCTCCTGGCTATGGCACTCCCTGGGTGTGTGAGCAGGCAGCTCTGGCAGCTCCCCAGCCCTGTCTGAACCACATCAGCATCCCCTGCCTCACCCTCTGCCACAGACTCCACAGAGGAGCATGGGCTGCTCCTCCCTAACCCCCAACTAGGCTGCTTTGCTTTCACCCCCCTGCTCTTTGTTGAAACCTCTCTGGCACAAGGAAGTGGACTTGCTCTAAAGACACTGCCTTTTCCAAAGCTAGGAGACAAAGCCCTTACTTGCAAAATACCTCAACAGGGAGGAATCAATCATTTTTAGTTTCTTTAGATTTGCACATCAGGGAGCTTGTTTCTTTTCTTTCCCCTCAAACACATCGTGGGTGGTTTCCCTCCAACAAGCTGGGGAAGGGAGGAAGGCCCTTATTTATTTACTTCCCTATGGAAACATCTGCGCTGGTATTAGTTAACAATGTGATTTTGTGGCAGGAGATAATATTCTGAGGGGAGTGTGCTGGTTTAACCTTGGTTGGTATTGGGGAGGAAGGAAAGAAAGACATCCCGGGAAATAGTTCTCCTGAAAGAGGCTCTTGGGAATTTCAGAGAGAGCCAGTGACTGTTTAGTTCTGAGAACTGACATCTGTGTAAGCTATTCAGAGTCAAGGTCCAGCCCCGTGAATATCCATCTTGGAGCCCGGGAAACTCTGAACTCGCTCTCTTTGGTTTCCGGCGGCTGAAGGTGACAGAGCTGTGAGTGGAGGGAAGCCTGGCCTGAGCCGGGCCGGGCCAGCCAAGCCAGGCCAGGCTAGGCCAGGCCAAGCCACCGCTGCTGCTGCCAACGCCGCCAGCTCGCCTCCCCTTCCTCCACCCAGC
>VWYI01034307.1:53426-73085 GCA_013399455.1 Anthoscopus minutus
GTTTCACAACAGCAGAGTTTTTTCTGAACCGGGCAGCTGCTGTTTTGTGAAGATGCAAGCCACAGAGAACTTTCTTGTGGACATATCTCCAGAGTGTTGAAAAGAAGACTCCTTGCTCTATGTGAATTAGAGAAAGATTATTGTAGAGGTGATAACTGATTTTAAAAATCCCAGATTTCGTTTTATGTTGTTAGGTGGGAAAGAAAATAAGTAAGTAGGGGAGGGAAGTGTTCTGAAAGTTTCATTCGGACTTTTCCTTTTCATTTTCTTTTTAGTTTGTTTTGTTAATAAATTTTCCTTATAGTCTTAAGTTTAAGCTTGCGTTTTCCTTTCCTCTAAAATCATATCTCACAACAGAAAATAAGTGAGCTGGTAAGTTTTGGCTAGCTCTAAACCCACAACAGGGGAGGCTCTCTCTCAATGGCCTGAGTCGGGGCATCTGCACACTGAGGGTATTTACCCTCCTCAGTGCTGCTGAACAGAGAGCAGCAAGGGGATGCCATGACTCCTCACGGTCTCTTCATGTTTAGTACAGAGATAAATGTTTTTACCTGCAGTTGTGACATTTGGCTGTACTGAAAAGACAAAGCCAACCACTGCATACAAGGTCTTCTCAGAGCTGCTGCTCTTTTAAAGCTGGGTTGTTCTTGGTTTTGTTTTATTTTTTTGTTTAACCTCACTCAGACCACTGCAGCACCTTAAGGGGCTTGAAGCACAATATTCAAATGTGGACTTTTCCAAAATATAAGGGAATTTCAAGTTTTAAAGCATCAGTATTTGCATTTAAACCCTGATGGATCCAGGTTGAAAAGTCTGAGATCTCTTTTCCTATGTACTGTAGCTCCTCCCAACACACTGCTGGGAGGTGCCCCAGTCCTGCAGAAGGAAAAGGTGACCATAGACAGGCATTTTTCACCACACATTGCAACATGGTAATGATTAAACACAAAAGTGGGATACATCCTTATAAATCCACACAGTCTAATCCCAACTCTTGCAAGCCACATTCTTGTCTTTCTTTTCTTCCCCCTTGTACCCTGTCAGGAGCATTTTCCATTCGGAGGAGGTCAAATACAACGTTTTCAAGTCCCAGCCCACAGAGGATTTTCTACTTGGCAGCTCTGGGAATAGCAGGACATAGGCATACATGTATTCCCAGGAAGGGTCCCAAGCCTGTTCCCTCCAGGTCCAGCAGGTGTTTCAGCCTGGTTTATGCTCTTAACCAGCTGCTAAGACCCTGAACTCCTGTCTTGGAGCTAAAACACATCACCTCATCTACCTCGACTCCCTCCCTGAAACCAGGTCTTTCTCAGTGAGTCAGTGGAAGAGAAGTATTCATAGACAAGCAGCGTCTTAAGGAAAAAACAGAGAAAGAAAACCAGCCCTCAAACCAGTTTTTGGACTACACCCACAAAGAATAAGGGTAGCAGCTCTGAACATAACATCTTGATACCCCCAGAAATGCATGGTCTGATCCAACAGAGAGGACAAAGCCTCAGCACTGCACTGTAATGCCCTGCAGGTCACTGCTTGCAGCATTTTCTTCCAGGTGGCCAGGTCAGCCCCTCTGAAGCAGTAGAGAAAGCTCATTGCCCCAGGAAAGAGACTAACAGAAGCATCAGATAGGAAACAAAAGTGGCAGCACCAGCACACGCTCCTGTGTTTTGTAGTCAGCCCCATGTGCACGACGGGGCCCCATGCACCACAGGGCTCACATGGGAGCTCAGATCATGACAGCTCAGGACTTTGCTGGGTTGGGTACATCCATCTGCAAGTACTTTGCTGCTTAAAAAGCCTCCCAGCCTGAAATGTAAAGCCTGAAAATGTAAAGCCTGTGTCAGGCAGCTCAGGAGCATGGCAGCCACTGAGCACTGATGTTAAAGACCAAAGGGTTTCCTTCAGACAGTTGGCATCACCATGTCTCTTTGTTTGCCTGTCCAAACCTCATTTCAACTTTCCAGGAGTAACTATTTCTTATTGCCTCAACCCACCCCCCTCTCAGGCCCATCTCTTTCTTAGCTTTGGAGAAGCAATTATTAAACTTTAGTTTAGTCTTGGGAAAAGCTGAAAGAGTGTGAATTTATTCACCAAGGAGACATGCATGCTGTGTTCTCTGGCTTTTGTTGAAGTGCAGTTTTGACACAGGCTGCCTTTGGAGGTCTTCCAGAGCTGCCTGGCATTGTTTGGGCGCAGTGTGAATGTGCCATGGAGAGCAGATCTCAAACAAAAGCAGGAGCACAGTCAGGCTCCCCTTCTTCTCTCCACCATTGATTGTACTAAAGCATATTATAACCCCTCTAGCAGCAGGTGAAGTTGCATTTAATAAAGAATTTGAGAGCTGCACACATTTAACTGCAACAAGAAGCTGCTCTAACACAGAAATAAATACCTGTAGGACAGAAGTGATTATGCATTAGATGACTGGACACCGAAAGGACAGGTGAAGAGCTGAATCCCTTTCCCTTAGCTACAGGCTCAGGCCAAAGAACACAAGCACTCCTGTGGTTTGAGGACTAATTAAGGTACTTGTGAACCAGTAATTAAAGGAGGTGGGAGCTGTTTGAGAAGGGACAAATCTATGAGATGTTCTGTTTCTGTGAGGGTATTTTTTTTGCCTTTGAAAAAATAATTTTGTTGGCTCTAATCTTGTGTCAGCTTGCATTTAATTCCTCTCATGTGAAAGCAAACCACAGAACAACTGATGCAAAGTCGCCTCACAGGGTTGTCTTCATGTGCTTGCGTGCCGGCCCACTAGAGGCGGTATTCACAGATGTTGCACTGGGACTGTCTGTGCTCCTCTGTGGTTTCTTTTTTCTCAGGCTGCCCGAGGGGAAGAGGCATATTTCTCATCCTTCTTGGCTGTAAGAGAAGTGGCAGCAGGTGTGACTTCTCTGCCTGGCATTGCTCTCCCTCTGTGATAGCTCTCTGCCTGCCTTGCAAACAGCAGATGTGAGTGAGGGGAGCCAGTGCCAGGCTGCACCAGATGCACTGGAGGCACTAGAGACACAAACTGGGTATCAACTGCTGTAGCAGAGGATTTCTGTGACCTGTGAGAGCCATCAGCCATTGTGGAGGTAAAGCATGCAGGCAAGTTTAAAACAAAGATCTGGCTTTGAGGTGATTCAGAACAGTATCTGCAGCTCTGCCAAGTTAAAATGACAAGGTTCATCAGCTCTCAGGCTTCAGGACTTCCAAGTCATCCACAGGCTGGAGGTAGAAAAAATGTCCCTTTAAGGAAGCTGCATCTTCCTTCAAAGAAGCTGGAGCTGCAGGTCCTGCTGGCAGGATGGTGCCCCAGCTGACCCACTGGTCTGCTCAGGACAGCTTTGATGAGCTGTGAAGCAAAACCATCCCGGTCTCCTGCTGTACAGTAGGGGCTGATGCCAGAGGAAGTGAAGTTCCTGGCAAGTCTGTGATCTCCCAGTGCAGCTCTTTGTGGCAGGCTGATCATTGTGCCTGAGCCTCATCTCCTCTCTCCCTCTCCCCCTGTGGCACACCAAGCACAAACAGGGCCCAGACATGATGCTGCTTTTGAGTTAAGAACTGTCTTGTTCATTTTTGGCATCTTTTCACATCACTACATTTTTTTGTCAACCCATGCTCACCTGTCTCAGTGCTAAGCATTTCATAGCTTCAGAAAGTCAACCATCCTCTTGCTCACTGCACACATGCAGAAGTCACCAGAAATTGCAACTCCACAGATACCACAAAATAGCCCTTATCTGTGCCCCCTCCTGCCAGTTTGATTTACAGAAGGTGGTGTGTCATCACCATCCAGCAGTGCTTGCTGATCAGCACTGGCAAATGGGACACTGCATGTACACGCATCTGCTCCAATTGCTTCCCTCCTATAGGTCTCCCTTTGTGTATAAAGCCTATAGAGGTATCAAATAATAATTAGAACCTTACATTTGTATCATTGAATCAGCTTCAACCAAATGTTTTCTAAGGAAGAAGGAAATAAGGAATGCTTTACATCCTTAAAGCTCTTCATTTTGCCAGAAGATTTCATTATTTAAGGCTTAGTGAAAGAAGAGGGTGAAGGCTGTCAGCCAGGGGAGCCCTCTTGGCTAACATTCAGCTTCCAGTGCTTAAAGAGTTTTGATGTGGCCATCGCGAGAGTGTCACTTCCTATTGTGGTCATAGCCAAAGCCTGGCAAGGAGGGAGAGAGAGGAGAGCAAGCAGACAGTGTCTCGGAGCTGGAGGAGTGCACAAAGGCTCAGGTGACTTCTGCAGCAATGCAAATCCAGAACCTCACCCAAGGGCACTGAGCTCATGGTGAACTCTTCACATGCCATGAGCACCAGTGGGGATGTTTCAGCTGCACTGGGGAACAAGTGAGAACCCCTCTTCCATTGCCATAGAAAAGACGTTGTGAAGTAAATCCAACTGGCTGGTTTTTTTGCTTTCCAATAAAATAGATTATTAAGAAACCCAAGATTGAGACAAACATCTTGCTTAGGCACACTCAGACTGCAAGAGCAAAAATCAAGTTAGATTGACTATGATGGGGGCAGCAGTGTTTAAGCCACATTGAAGGATTATTGCTGGCTCTATTCAATAAGTATTTCTCTCTGTTTCTATCTCTGTCATCAAGACTGCCTCCTGGAATACTCCATTTGTTGCGTCCCTGAACAGATACAACTTCAATTTTGCACCAGTGTCAAAGCATCTGGTGAGTTCAGAGCAAAGTAAGCTGTAAGCTGACACCTCTGGACAACCAGCCTGCGGCCAATAGCAGCACACAGGCTCTCAATGCAGAGCCAGAAAACATACACACACACACACACACAGAAAAGAAAAGCCTCGGGATTTGCAAGTTTTGGAAGTAATTTCTAAAATAATTCTAATGTTGCTAATGCTTCAGTCCTATGAGCCCTTTACACCCATCTGAAATCAGTCCATCTGATTCATCCATTCATTATCTGGCACTTGCAAACAAACCATGCTATGCTTGGTAAAATCTGTTATAAAGTAAAAGCTCAACGCAAACTAAGTCAAAAGTAGCTATCAGTCTATCAGGGGGGTTGAGTTGGTGGTGGTAGTGATATTTATTTGCTTTTAAAGAGAAACAAGGCTGTTTTTACTTTCCAAGACAGAGGAATGGCAAGTGTTAAAAATGCATAGTTCTCGAGGATGCTGAAAGCATCTACATGCACACACAAGAATACCTGTGCAGTCAGGCAGAATTACCTAACTGATATTGGTAGTTAAGTAAGTTAGACAGATTTAAAAAAAAAGGAAAGAGACAAGAGACAGTCCTCTCACAAAATAAATTAAATACCCAGGTCTCCATCTGCTAAAGAATCCTGGGAATTTTCTAGTCTTTCTTTAGGAAATGCCACATAATAACTTTATCTGAGAAAGGACTGAATAAATTGAGGTAGGACATCAGAATCTGCCCTTTCATCCTGCAACTGGATCTACTGCCTTTTGTCCTGTGTGTAACACTCTTGGCACCAGTAGAGGTCTCCTTAAGGGCAGTCGTCTGTCTGTTCCTTCTAACTATAGCACAGGAACTGCAATTATCAACCTTTCCATTCCCCAAATTCCTCTGCTGATCTCCACTGGGACAGTATTATAGCTATTCTTTGTTTGCAAATACACATACTTTACCAGACTAATTAGCTGGGAACTACATTTAAGCTGAAGCCACATGACAAATATTGAGGGTTTTTTTAAACACTCATGTTATGAAAAAGTGGCCTTCTCTCTTATAAGCCTTGGCCACAAATGATATCTGTTCAACAGACGGATTGAGGGATAAAGGTTAAATGCAAAATCAACTCAAAAACTTACAGAGGGTAACCTGAAACGTGGTAGAGTGAAACTGCTTTCCTGAAAAGCCCCTTATGTTCTTGGTTTCATTGTTCCACTGATAGAGACACTGAGATTGGTGCTGGAATGAATTCCAGTTAGCTGGAATAACCTTCATGGTTACTAAGGCCAGGTCTCATTCTAAAATATTAAAAATATTTTAAAACCTTCCACAAATAATATACTGTGTTAATTTTTTAGCATCCTAGATGCTGCTCAGAAGGGGTTTCCGTACAACTTGTGTGATTAAGAACTGAGCAAAGATGAGTTTTATTTGGGTAACTTTTTAATTAAGCCTTTAAATGTCAGACTAATTTTGAATTCAATGTGACTTAATCTCATGCTTTACTCTAAGTACCTGTTTAAGCAAATGGCTGAAGCAGAGCTTAACCAAGACTGGTTGATCCTTGCCATACACAGAAAGGTACAGACTGCACAGGGCATCCCCACCTGGTGATGGTGAAGTTCAAAATGTGCAGCAAAAGGAGAGCCTACTGCTGATAATCGACATTTGCTCAAAAGGCTGCTTTCATCCCACATAAAGTCTGCCACATTACATGGCTGTTCCTGAGACTGTTGCTATTTCTTGAGACTGACAGGCTGCCAGTTGAAGAGGCCTTCAGTCACTCAGGAGCAATTAATTGGTGACGCTGTCAATTATGTCTGTATTGATCACCTTGCTTTTCAGGTTCATTCAGAGGAGAGCAATAATGATAACACACCACACTCTCTAATTACGACAGGACTTGATTTATGGTCTTTACAGAAATAAATTTGAGTCCAAATCAACAGTCTGAGAAGCTAAATGAGCAAAGAGGCTCATAAGATGTGCAGAGAGGTGGTGAAAATTTTCAATGTGCTCCCATTCCATGTATGTGTTGTGGTCTAATCCCATGTGGCAAGTCAGCCCCACACAGCCACTCGCTCACTCCCTTGGTGTGATGGAGGAGAGAATCAGAAGGGTAAAAGTCAGAAAACTTGTGGGTTGAGATAAAGACAGGTCAATAAGCAAAGCAAAAGCCAAGCTCACAAGCAAAGCAAAACCAGGAATTTCTTCACTACTTCCCATGGGCAAGTGTTCAGCCATCTCCAGGAAAGCAGAGCTCTGTCACATGTAATGGTTACTTGGGAAAGCAAACACTGTCACTCCAAACATCATCTCCTTCCTTCTTCTTCCCACAGCTTTATACACTGAGCATAGCCTTCTATGGTAGGGAATATCCTATGAATATCCACTGTCCTTGCTATGCTCCCCTATAGTTCTTGGGTATCTACCTAGTGGCAGAGCGTGGGAAACTGAAAAGGCCTTGGCCCTGTGTAAGCAGCACTCAGCAATAAAGAAAACACCCCTGTGTTATCAACAGTGTTTCCAGCACAAATCCAAACATAGCCCCATGCCAGCTACTATGAAGAAAATTAACTCTATCCCAGCCAAACCCAGCACAGCATGCTTGCAAGTTTAAGGCGGCTTTTTTTAGTGACAATATTTAGAAGAAATGCTCTTTTTGGCAGAGAGACAAAATTCTATGTACCTACATGAGAGATTGCAGTGGTATAATGGAATGGCTAAGATCTGTATGCCTAAACAAAGCGTATGGTATCATCTGTGGGCCAGAAGCAGTGCACACAAACAGTGGCTGAGTCACTATTTGCCAAGTGCCAAACAGAGGGTATAGATAGTTTCATTTCAAAAGCAGCATCACTGTTTTTCTTTCAGAATCTCAGCCTTGGTATTGTCTATACTGTGAGCCTAACAGAGAAGCAAAAAAACCTGGAGAGGAGCTCAGTGACTGTTCTGCTGAGGGAGCACCATTGCACAAAGTGCAGGCTGAGGACTCCTGGAGGCAGCAGCCAGCTCTTTCCCATGCTTGCACAGCTCCGGCACGCTGCAGCTGGGGTTAATGAGCCTATGATAACAGCAATAACCTGAACAGTAAAAGCTGATAATTGATCCTGAGATCAGGAGATCGGGGCACTTGAGGCTGTTACCTGCCTCCTTGGCTTACTCAGTGTTTTGGCAAGATGTGCTGTGTAGGCCAGGTCAAATCACATCATAATTCAGTCCAAATCTGAATAATGCACCAGCAGCACAGACCAGGAACAAAATGGAAACAGTGTGATTTTCATGCTCAAGAGCTAAGATGGCACAGTGTAGCCTATGGGTACCTGCTCTGGCAATCGGGGGACCTATCAAGGGACTTAAACCAATAAAATTAGTAAATCAGAAACCCTGGCCTTGGTCTGTATAAGTCTTTCCACTATATTTAATGTACTTGCTGCTTTCAGTTTATCAGGTGACCTAGACAGTATTAAACTGTAAAAAATATTAGAAACTCTCTTAAGAATACTTCCACGTCTCTTAGCTGATAACTGAATTTTACAGAGTTTTCAGATCATAGCCTTTAGAGTTCCACAAATTTTGATTTAGAGGAAGCTGAAATGTTTTCACCTGGATTGAAAAGCCTTATTTGCTTTGAAATTCATTGTGATATCAGAAAGCTAAGCCTAATGAGGGGGCAAAAAAATCACATTCCAGCAGATGATGAAAAAAACAACCAAACCCACCAAATCCAACAGCCTGTGATGCAAACTGGCACTTCAAGGAGAGAGGGGAAAGTTCTCTCTTAAAAGTTCCAGTATAATTTCAGGTTATCCTGGAAACTGAAATGAGAAACAGAAGTACAGAAAGTTGTTAAACTCTCCATTATGTGCAAACCAATGGACCATTCATGTAGGATCACTCCATGACTTCAGAAGATGGACACAGTGCTGGTTCTGCCCATCAGTTGCTGTAAAAAATAAGTTAAGGGTATACACAAGGTATACAAAATATACCTTGCAAAGCAAATGGTAGAAAGCCTGAATAATTTCCATATGTATAATCATCATTGGAAAGTCAGGGCAGAATGCAACATATGCATCCCAGCTGTAACATACATCTGCAATGTAACTCACCCACCTAACACACAGACAGGAAATAAGGTTTTTTCAGTGTCTAACTGTAACAAGATAAAGCTGTTGAGTTTAACCCTATCAACATCACAGCAAAAATAACCCAGACAACTGTTAACATGCTTAAGGCATCTCGCTCCATCAGGATCTAAACTGGACTTAGCTGGTGGAGTTTTCTACCTTTTAGCAGGTTCAGGGCCAGATTCTGATCATGAGATATTCTGTAGTCAAACAGAAGACTGCCAGTCTTGACTGACTGCAGTCAAACCTGCCTACCAGCCACAGCTCAGCAATGCTTGGCCTCACACCTTAAGCAGAGAGCATGATCATTTACTGGGTTTAGTCTTTTCATGAACTAGAGAAAAATTCTCATCAAACACAACCATAATGTTTAAAGGATTCTTAAAGGAATACGCAACAAATTATCCTGACAAGTGGTTCTGCTGTCTACACAGAGCTAAACCTTTCAAATAGATTTGCTGAGCCAAGGAACATAAGCAGATGAAGCTCACAGCTTCTACACTGGCAGAGTTCCTGTGTGAGTGGGACATGGTATGAACTAAGGGGTCCAACTGGAAAAAGCTCTCTGGACAGCACTTGAATAGACAACTAGATAATGAACCCCATGGGACCACACATAGGAAGACAGTTTACAGTGTTTGCAAGTAAAATTTGTGTGGCTGGACTCTGGCAATACAAGCATCCATTTGAAAGCTGATCTGATATCCTAAAAATTGTTCAGTAAGGAGGGAAGCCAGCCTGGAGCCTCCTGGGACTCCTGGGAGGTGGAGCAAGGAGGATAAAAATGGCAAAAACTAATGCACCTACCCAGAATTTGCACATGTGTAGTTCTTCCTTTTGCAACCCCTGCTGTGGGAGATAGTAGGTGGGGGACTGCTCTTCTGGCCAGTCACATTTCACCCATACGTCGACCATTTCTCTTCCCCGTCCTCTGCACCAACCTACCCCTGAAAAAGAAGATTTCCTTCTGGCCTGTCCTGGAAGGCTTATGTCCTTAAGAGGCAATTCATCACAGCAGTGGTTGGGCAGTTGTTTGGTCCCCTACACAGCCCCCCTGTGCTGCCCCTGCGCAGAAACCGACAGCGATGCAAAGTGACCCACTGCAGATATGGCTGGAGGACTGGGCCTTTTTTGGTTCTTCTTAGATGGATCACTTCACTTTGCATAATCCTCACTCAGTAAGTATATTCCTCCTCTACAGAACTGACATGGAAAGTGTAGGACTATGCTGAGTTATTATACACTAATACCAGAGCATCTTTCAGGATATACTAAAATAAATTGTTAACTATACCCCTGCTCTTCAAAGACCAGTTATACCTCATATCATTTATTAATCTCAGCTGCACTGAATTATTAAATGAAACTCTCAATTACTTCCATCACTGAAAATACCAGTGTGGCTTTTAGATCCATATTTCTACCCTTTACTGTAATATATTCTTCATTTTAATTATTGGCGCCATATTTTCAAAGGCCAGTGCCTTATCTTTTTAGAGTATTTATCAACCTAAAAAAAAGGTCTGACAAGTCCATAAATCATTAGGTGTGACAAGCAGTGAATTCTTGAAGGAGAAATATGTGGAAGAAAGATCATGTTATCTAGGTGAACCAAAGACATGTCAAAGTGAAGCAACAGGAGGAAATATAATCTCATTCTCCTGCCAGCATGTGCATTGTGCAAGATATTATTCTGGTGCTCATTACCAGAAGGAAGCTGAGTAGATGTTTTTCTGTGAAAAGATCTTCTACAACAAACGGTTTATGGACTAAAAGGATAACAACAGTTCCCAGCTAAAATTCTTAAATAAAGAGATCAAGATCATATCTAATCAAAGCCACAGAACACACCCAAGTAATAACCCCAGCCCAAAGTAACCCTCATCTGTCTGATGGCGCCTAACAATGAAGTACTGCAGCCCTCTTATTGCCATTACCTTTTCTGATTTAAAGAACTGATGTTTTATCATGAATATCCCATTTTCCAGGCCTGTCAGTGGTCTAGATGGTGAACAGCCACCATGCAAACTCCTCTGCAGCAGTACACAAGAGCAACAACTAAATTCAGAAAAGGTAAAAGAGTAAAAAATGTTTAAAAATGTCACCTGTGTGGCCTAATCCACCTCAGAGCCCCCTACTGACCTGCCAGCTGGTCAGGATCTTGTGTTCCTAAGATCTCCTTAGGAACAGAAAGGGTTGGCTGTGACAAGGGGTTACCTTGCAGCAAGCTCTGGTTGCTTTTCCCTAACCAGAAGACACATTTCAAAAAAAGACAACACACATTGTCCAGGGAAACATTGGTGTGTGGAAGACAATGTCCTTACCTTGGTTGTTAGCCCATGCTGAGCCTCTCATGCTACATTTTCATTTTTGCTCCCCAGGTCAGCTGCCTGTGCCAAAGTCATTCCTCGGCCATGATGTGTGGACACACCTGCACACCAGCTAAGACACCTCACAGATTTATGGTATGAGCCCTGCCTTGCAGGAAAACTATCTCAGGTTCTCTAATGTAATTCCCATCAGCTGATGATCAAGAATAATTATCCCCAGCATTCAGGTTGGAGCATATGTGAGGAGACAGTAAAACACCCACCTCTACATCCTCGGTATCCTAAAGTCAAACATAGTAATGGGCTTTCTTCCTTGGGGAAAAAGCAATGTATCCAGTCATCATCTTTTTAAATTCATCTCCACTTCTTACAACAAGAGAAATTCTTTTTCTGTCTAGTTTCTTCCTTACATGTGGGCTTCCAATTTCATACTTGTAAAAATCCCAAGACCAACAATAACTTCAGAACATAGAGATAAGGTAGAAAATGCAGAGAAATCTTTAGAGACAGCGCTGAATTTTTTTCTTTACAAGAAAAATAATGTGACCCTCTCATTCCTCTTCTAACCTTTTTAATAAGAAAAGAAAAACACAAGCCCACCTACACACAGCAAACATCTGATTGTGTCAAAAACTTTTAACCCACAGCACATGTCGTTATACTAAAGGTGCAATGAAAAGTAGTTTTCTGGGACCTCAGAAGTATATTCTGGAGGTGATTTATATAAAGGTCCTGTTAGTTTTTTAAACTAATCTAGTGCCAGCTGGACATGTAGGACTAATCACTCCTGAGGCTTAACAATTCTTTCAATCTGCAGAGAGGAGAAGCACAGGATGAGAAAAACAACTTTCTCTTTTGCCACTCCCACCAGCTTCAGTTTTGTTCTAGCAGCTACATCCTGCAGGTATGAGAAGGAATCCTAATCTTTTGCCTCTCTGGAGTTACTGGATTTCCTCCACCATCTGTGGCCTTCAAGGATAGGGCTGAAAGATTCAGTAATTCACCTTACCTGTTGCCTTTTTCATTTAGAATCACGCAGAGACTGAATTTTGATAAACAGACACAAACATGTTTCCTTGAATTCTTGAACTCCAGCTCTGCCTTTTCTCTTCTAGCAGAAAAAACAAGGAGAAAAGAAATAAACCTTGTCCTACATACATGGGCAGCTCTCTCCACCCACCAATACAAAGGGCTCTACGTGGAAAGAGAGTCCTCCAGAAAAATGCTTTCCATTTACTGCATCAGGGTCAGCATCAGGGTCACACTGAGGAAGCAGCTACCAGAGCTGCTCTGAACAGTATCAGAAACCCCTTCTTTTGCTGAGTAGATGTACATCTTACACACCTAGTACCTTTGGTATCCTCACAAGACCCCTGTGTTTTCATACACTGCTCTCGTGTCCAGTCACTGCATTTCTACATGCTTCTGATGAAAGCTTCAGTTTGCATCTCATTTTAAAAGGGGACAAGGAAAATCAAAACACAGCATGCATATGAACAAGAAAAATATCTGTAGATGCAAAGTAGGGGTGAATTTTCAAGGACAATCAGTTGATGATTCAATACAGAAAGGTCCCTCTTTGCAATTCATGCTACTATTGAAGAAGGTGAATTTCATTTTTGTTAACAAAAGTGGCTCCATGTTTATATGTGCATTAATCACCTCACCCATTTTCAAAAGTCACCATAGCAGAGGGAGTAGTTCATCTTCCACAAATTGCTTCTGCAGCAACAAAACTAGGGACCTTAACGTAATGTGGCTGGTCAACTCTTTTCTTTTTTCAATTTATATCCCATCATCTCCTAAAGCCCTATCTTTCATTCTGTGCTGGTGTTAGAGCCCCACTGCAGTTCTCAGAAGTGGTCCTCTGCTATTCAGTGCAGTTGGCTTCTGAATGAAACATGAGGGGTTTTAGCACCTCAGGAGGCTGAGCATGTTTAGCAGCCCAGCCCTAGCCTCACACACAAGGACTGCCCTTTAATTCCACTTAAATAAATTCAGTGTTGTTGGTTTTGCCCCTGCTCAAAAGGAGCTTAGTGGGAAAGTCAAAACAGATCTCAGCCAAAGGGAAAAAATAATAAAACAAGCCCATAAATTAAGTCAAGCTAGTGTATCCTAGGAACAAGAAAGAGCTCATGCATTTGAGGCAAACCATGCCATGCATCAAAAGCAAATCCCCACTGCTGGTCCTCCCTCACGCCATTCTAAAGAAGCAAATCTCTATGTGAAGTGTTTGAGAGCATGCTGGAAATAGAGGGGCCCTGGAAAAATAGTCAAGAAATAAATTCCACTATCAGGTGGCATTTGTTCCAAAGGAGACAAAGTGTTGTTTGTGAAACATTCCCACAAGAAGCCTTGCAGAGTTTGAACTGCATCCACAGCCAACACTGGTATTAGACATCAAGTGAGATCTTATTGTCTTTCCTTCTACTATTGAAAATCCAAACAGAGTTTAAAATGCCTGACTAATTAACTAGGAGTGAGCTGCATTTTTCCCAGGATATGAATCAACATAATTATAATTTAAGAAGATCTATTATCATTATTATGGCAAAAAGAGTATGACAGAAAGCAAGAGAGGGTAAGGTGCTTAAACACAGTGAGATTATTCCTAGACTCTAACAATGAGCCCCTGCTCATTCAATGTATGAAGTTATATCAAGTCTGTAGCATTGTCAGCTAACTAGAATTTATTAGGTAAGGATCAGATTTTTAGGAGGAAGTAAGTACCTTGCAAAAATCCTTTTTAGCTCTGAATGGTTTAGAAACCTAGCTAATGTGGCATCGTTCATAGCTCACAGCTAATAACCTTCAGGTTTATTTTCTTCTAAAACTCTGAGAAGTCAATAAAGACCGATCATACTGCCTTATGCTTTGTGGGAGATGCTGTGTGATTGGAGGGCAAAAGCCAAGTCCAGGCAGATTTGCAGATGTTGCAAGGCAGGAAGAGTTTCAGCAATGGTCCCTGGAAAAAGGGAAGATCGGTGGAAGTGTGTGATCCTTTTCCTTTTTTCTCTCAGGAAGGTTGGTATGTGAAGTGCAAGATGCCCATAAAGTCTCCCTTGCAGCCAAAATCTCTGTCTCAGCAGGGTCCATTAGTGGAGGATGCATCATCATCATTGTCTTGCCTTCCTCCTGGGAAAGAGAAATGGAAAGGATGAGCTCTGTAAGCAATACAAAGTAGAGAATGGGAAAGAGCTGAGAGACCAATTAAGCCCTGCACACACTCAGGCTCCCTGCATGGCAGCTGACCTACAAAGGATATTCAGAGTCGACAAAGGGCTGCACATTGAACTGATAGAGTAACCACACGCAAAAGCAATGCAGCATCAAGCTGTGTTGAGGGTGGTAGATCACTCTCACATTAACTCTGTTATAAAGAGGTATCAATGCCACATAAATCAAAGCAGATATATTGCCATAAACACTCAGATTCAGCTCCACTGTCTTGTGTGTGCTTGGTAATAAAGTTTGCAACACTTTAAATGCAAAATGAGATGGCAGTTTCCAGAAAATTTCTTTTATTGTATTTGTAGTTATGCAGCTGGGGGAAACTGGAAGAAAACTTCCACTGAAAAAGCCAGTTGATTCACCACCCCACAGAAGGCAGAGTTTATGCAGGCCACTGCCACCTTCCAAGTACTGGAGAATGAGTCTGTTTTGTTCCTTCTCCTCCTACAAACATTCCTGACTTTTCCTGCTGGGAAGAATGCAGTGAGTGGCAGCTGGGAGAGGGTAAAAGAGGCACATGCAGGCTTGAAAACTCACAATTCTGTGTTTAGCTTGTTTGCAAGTGAGCACCGAAGCATGTTCCTAGACAGACACATCATGGTGAGTGAAAGAAGCTCTTTTAAGCATAATAATCTTTTATAGTATATAATTTGAGATATAGTCGGAGTTCACATGAATGATTTTTCAACCTATTACACTGTCAATAGCATTTTCAATCTTCCCCTTATTAAGAAACACTTCCACTCCTGCTTCCTCCTCTCAAGCCAGGGATATTGGAAGGATGCACCCTCTGAGATTGTTAACTTCCATGGAGATCTTTAATAAAAATGCAGTGACTGGAAACTGTGAAGAAAGAGCAGTCTGAGGAGCAGGAAATTTAGAGACAAATATGCAGAAGTCCTCAAGATGCTGCCAAGGCAAGAGTTTCAGAAGGATAACAATGTTGAGTAACATAATTTTCCTCAGTAGCTGCAAGTCATTCAGCAACCTTGAATTAAGCTTACACCTCTGCTGTCTCTGCACACTTTCACAGGAGAGGAATGAAATCCTTTATCAGCAAGACCAAAAAAACCTCCAAAGAGGGTAAATATTAGAAAGCCACAATAAAAGCCAGGGAGCTGGCAGCTGCCCTGGAATGATTAATGAGCTCACACATCTCCTTATGCCCTGGCTCAGCCATGCTGAGCAAATGTTCAAGAATTTCATAATCTCAGCAGCCCCTTTGCTTTCAAAGACATAGCCTGGCTGTGCAGTGATTTCCCCAAGAGACAGCCAAAATGAGTTTGGTTTCCTTGTTCGCTCCCCTCTTTCTTGAAAACATCCATAAAGCTGGGGCATTGCACAGGGACCATGGAATCGCTGTGTACAGTAACACATTGGACACTGAAATAAAGAACAACTGGACCTTCACACTAAGGAGCAGATCAGACAGAGAAATCCATAAACAAGCAGGATGTGGTGAGTTTAGTGTTGGTTAAAATTATTAGTGTATTTATTTTTTGTTGTCAGATATGGATTAGGAGGGAGGTAAAAGAGGTTTAAAATTTAAAAGGTATGAAGAAAACTTTATTAATAGAATTAAAATAATTAGAAAAAAATTAGAAAAAAACTTTTAGAACATTTTCAGGTTTTAGAATGTTCCCTTGTTAGAAAACAAACCCCAGCTCAACACAAACCAACAGCAAAAATAAAACTTAATAAAATATCAACAACCATAACCCAACCAAAATCCTACAATCCTACAACCTCCCATCCCCCACCCAAAGCCGGCTAAAATCCAGCCCAGCCCAAGCCACACAAACCACAACAAAACAAAAGCAACCCCCAACAAAACTCAATTATCTTTCAAAACCAA
Organism: Anthoscopus minutus; assembly: GCA_013399455.1. Lineage (NCBI taxonomy): Eukaryota > Metazoa > Chordata > Aves > Passeriformes > Paridae > Anthoscopus > Anthoscopus minutus. The sequence goes on from VWYI01034307.1 coordinate 69,634, forward strand.
AACCAAAAAACTTTTAAAACTTACCTATCTTTTAAAATATAAAATTTACAAAAACAAACTAAATTTTTAAATAGCTTAAAAAAATTAGTAATTATCAAAACTAACTATTAGTCCTTTCCAAATACAAAAAAAAAACTCTCAACAACTTCTCTCAGAAAAATCATTTCCATAAATACATTTTTTTCTTCTTCTCCAAATACCAATTAAGACAAAACTAACACACAGGACTAGCAACACAAGTGGGTGATGGGCTGATAATAAAGAATACTGCATTACTGCTAGGAAAAATAGAGCAGCAAAAAACAATAGGAGAAAAGTAGGTGCACACAGACATCAGTAGGAACCTCCCAGAGTACACATCCTGGCTTCAGCAGGCTGGATGGACCATGAACACCCTGGCTCCTGTTTGGCTGCAAACACCTGCACAACTATGTGTATCCAATGCCTAACTAAGACATGCAGGAGAAAGAAAATGAACAGAAGTAAGGAAGCTGCCTGTATGGACAGAGTCCTCCTGAACAACTGAGGAGTGGGCTGGCCCACACCTTTTCCCTGAACGCTACCAGTCTAGTTGCAATTTGTACCCTTGAAATCAAAGTCTAACTTGTAATGACAAATTCCTTTGCTTCTTTAAATTACTTTGGAGTAATTCCAACATGCTGCTGCTGTAGTACTGGAAGGCAATGCATCATTAAGCCTTAAAACAGGCACCATCTCCCACCCTACAAGTAAGTCCTGCTGGTGAGAGCTGGGTCAGATGTCCAGGAGCTTTCAGATCTCAGTCTTTCCTGAGTAGCTACCAAGAGCTGATGAACATCACCCAGAGTGCTGGTTCAATGGCTATGTGCCTAATAATCCACCAGGTGAAAATCAAAAGTTGTCCATCTTTTAGTCCCTTCCAGTCATGCAAGCTGTGGGTAAAACAAGTCAGGTTTCTGTATGATGATGAAATCCTTCAAAGCAGTTTCATTTAACATACTGGTCTTGTCAAGAAAATAGTTTCAAACCTGTACCTAAAAAACATAAGGTGAAAGGCTGAGGCATCCAGCCATCCTGCCCTTCAGTTTTCCATAACCTGTCCTGTCCACTCTGTCCTCAAGGTGCCTGGGAATACAAGGCATGGAAGACAGACAGCTCTGTCTTTACAGTCTAGCTGAGCTTTTTGGCAGATTCATGAGCATGTTAGCAAGGTCCCACCATAGAAGTAGAGAGAGGGCAAGCACCCTAGTTTCCACTTTGCAGCAAAAGGGACCAAAGTGTCAGGACATCAGCTGACTTCCTAAGGCCAAGAACCAAGTCTGTGGCACAGCTCAGGCTCTACTGTTCCAGTAAGCAGTTCACTCCTTTTCAGCAAGCTTCAGAGCTCAGCAAAGATCAAGACCCCAGATCACTGTGAGTGATCATGGGGGGCTACACTACACCACATTCTGGGTAAGGTGTAGTCATACAGTGCACAGAAATTATGGATTGTACAACTCTGTGCACATTCTCCCCTTTCTATTCAAAACAAGTCATATCTGTTAACTCTGTGCAGAGAGAGGTTTTTATTTCTTTTCCACTTGTGTTATAGTTACTACTGTTGTAGAAAGTAGATTCAACATGAAGCAAATTCATGTTTAGAACACAGAGCTTATTCCAGAATCCTTCTGCATTTTATTTACTATCAGGATATATGTTTTATAACAATGCTACTGTTTCAATGGCCTTTCCCTCTACTTTAATATGGAGATTTTTATTGCTGCCATATCTTTTAAATGTGGCAGCAGTGCTGCCCAGAGGCTTTGGACCTACAATCACTGCTGGCATGACTGCAGCAATAATGAGTGCTGAGGCAGCACACGAGGCTAAAGCGGGGTTAAGGGCAGTCATGAGGCAAAACTTCAGGCCTGTTGTAAGCAGTTGTGGTAAATGGCAACAGAGCAACTCATAGCTCCACCAGGGAATCTCAGTAAATCTTCTCTACTTTCCAGCACATGATGAAACTTCCCTGGCAAATTTATTCTCCTCAGTGTCTTTTTTGCAGCCTACCCACCATCTGAGAAGTGAGGGGAAGTGGGTAGCAGGAACACAAACAGAATCTCAACCCAGCTTTTATGAGTTGTACAAGGGATAACGGCAGAGGGTGCAGTGACAATGCTGTGGGCAGCTTCCTCAGTGGAAAGGGATAGAAAGGAGAGGGAGAAAGGGAATAGGGTAGTGCTGAGAGAGGGAATGCAAGTGGGTAGACAGAAGGCCAGCTTGGTCATTTGTGAATGAAGCCTTTACCTTAGGAGCTTGGGAAGAGCATCTCAGGCCATCACCCCCAAGGCAGCTGAAGTGAAAATTCCCCCATTCGTTTAGTGGCAGGCCTTATTTCCATCAGCTTGTGTGCAGTCTCAGCTGAAAGGCAACCCCAAAGCAGAACCAAAATCTCCCATGCCAGCCATATACTTCCAAAGCTCATATGACAGTTTCACATTGTAGACTATGCTTAATAAATCTACCCAACTGCTTTGTGCTAAATCTCATTCAGGACTAATCACTTCTGTCAGATAAACTGACCTTTCTTGCTGGTTCAGTTATAAACTTATGTAGCAGTGCTGAATACACTTGATTTGTGAGCTTTGGCTTTGTTCAAACACCATGATTTTTGGTATAATATGACTACAGACAAAAAAACCCAAAAAACCCCCAGCAAAATGAGGAGGTGAAATATTCAAAGAATAGAATATATTATATTGTTTATCTTTCAGAGAAACAAAGCAGTACTGATTGCCCTGTAGGAAAGAGAGAAATCTGAGGTTCAATAATATCCTGCTGTCCTGTTTCTACTAAATAAACTGTCATTTTCAGTGTGACCCTGTTGGAGGCAGCAAAAAACACAGATGTCTGAAAGCAGATGACAGTGGTTCAAATAGATGCGTTCAAACTTCAAGGAGCTCTCAAAGCTGTCCTACACCTTGCACATGTGGTAGTGCATATTTCTGGGAGTTACCTAGTTTCTGTGTAAACTCTTCCTAAAGCTGTGACGTGTTTTCTCCTCCCCTCCCTGTCTCTGAAATGTTACCCCATTGGTTGGTATTACGTCTCCCCACCCCTCTCCCGAGGTTTGAAAGAGTCTAGGAGACAGATACCCAGTCTCTTCTCTTCCTGGAAGCCAGCCAGAAATAAAGACTTCCATTACCCCGGAGGAGAAGTAGCATTTCTGGTCTTTTCTTGGTCTTGAAGAACCTTCCTGAACCCCCCCTTCGATGGAGCTAGCGAGGATTACTTCAGGGGGCAAAGGAGAGTTACTTCAGGTGGCGCCTAAGGTGGGGCTCCAAAACCCCTCAGGCGGCTGAAAAACATCCCACTGGTGTTTTAACAAGCCTAGAGAACATTGCCTACCCCACAGTCTTTACTGTCGGGGATTGTTTGGTAGCTCGGTGAGAATACGAGTCAACCGAAACCGAGAACCTTTTTCTTTGAATACC
>VWYI01034308.1:0-21551 GCA_013399455.1 Anthoscopus minutus
TTTTAGAGTCTTGTCTCCGTGTGTCACTGCATCATGCCCCAGGACCACATTCAAGGATGCTCCTTCTCAGCTGCCTTCAAACACTGGACATGGGATCATTTCTCCTGCCTTAGAATTGAGGCAGCTCCATGAGGACCCACTGTCCATCCCAAGGCTCTGGAAGCATGTGGGTCCCTGGAGCTTCTACAATGGAACACTTAATCCTTCTGTAGTTTTGGTTTTGGTTTTGTTTGGTTTTGGTTACAGCAGTGAGAACTGCAGATGAATAACCCAGTTAAGCCTCTCATCCCACTTGGAGCAGGTAATTGAAGCTGTATATTAAAAAGCAGTGATTTTCCTGGAAAGACTCGGGAGGTTGTATATTTGGGGTGTAAGAGAGCAGCGACCTGGGACAAAGTATCTGGAGGGGAAAAAACCTTCCTCTGTACCCAGACTGGTATCAAAAGTCATCCACTGAAAATAAAGGGCATGTGAGGCACAGAGAGATGCTGACACTGGCAGATGGCATGATGGGGAGGGAAAGAGTTTTGTGGGGAGAAGAAAGGATCCAGGCAGGAGGAAGCAGAGAGTGGTGCAGATTCTTATCTTTGAGGGGGGAGCACAGACGTGAATCCAGAACGAAAATGTAAAGCAAGTGACCTGGGAAGGGCCGGGCCGGGGTACTTCAGATGGGCAGGCAGGAATAGCCCCAGCAATGGCGGCCCCGTGGGATCAAGCAGAACCAACGGCGCCGGTGTGCCTTGTGCCAGCGGGGACGACCCGCCACGCGTGTGCCGAGAGCGGGCAGGGCTGGCGGGGACCTCCCTTCCCTGCTCCCGCGGCGGGGGCGTGTCCCGTGCCCCGCCCCGCCCCCGGACCGGCCGTGCTCCGATCGCCGCGCCGGCACGCCCGCTGCTGCCCAGGTAAGCGCGGGGGGCGACAGGGACCCGTCCCGGGGAAGATGTGAAGCGAGGGGAGCTACCAGTGCAAGGCCGCTGTCCAGGACCTCACTGCACCTTCGGCTGAGGGGAGCGGTCGGTGGGGGCCGCCGCTGCCCCGAGGAGTGGGGGCACCGGGGGTATCCGGATTACCGGCGCGCGCATCAGGTCCGGAGGCTCCTCTACAGCCGGAGCTGCCGGCGGAGCCGGGGTCGGAGCTGGGGGCAGGCGATGCGAGAGCGCCGCATGTCTCCGCATCTTTCCTGAGATGCAGCAAATGCCCAGGAAATCAAAGCAGCATAAAAATGGGTCGCGGAGAAAAATCTCGTTTGTCCTGACCGGGGTTTAGGTCCTTGTGTCATATCCTCCCACCAGCGTGTTCTCCAAGTTTGTTTGTCCCTGTTTCAGGGGGCCATGTTCTTGTCTGGACAGGGATGAATGTCTTCAAGCTGAAGAAAGATAGATAAGATCAAATATTAGGAAGAAATTATCCACTGTGAGGGTGGTGAGGTAATGGCAGAGGTTGCTCAGAGAAGCTGTAGCTGCTCCATCCCTGGAAGAGTCCAAGGACTCTGGACAGGGCTGGACAGGGCTTGGAGCAACCTGGGATAGTGGAAGGTGTCTCTGCCTATGGCACGGGGTGTGGAAAGAGACGAGCTTTAAGATCCCTTCTAACCCAAGCTATTCCACGATCCTTGTGTGCTTCTTCCAACTTGTGACATTGTATGTTTCTATGAACTGTATGGTCTCCATTGAGAAGGAACATCTGAGTGTCATGGATGGAGCTGGACTGTGGTGTTGTACTGCAGCTGTTAGTCGTGGAAAACATTGCTGGGATAAACTCCTGCCCTGCTCCAGCTCACGTGGGGAACGCAGACTGCTTTTGTTCAATGGCAGTGACTGCACAGCAGGGGCTTGGCTGCCTGTGGTGGAGCAAAGGAGAATTAAAGGTCTCTCGTTTTGTGAAATGATTTGATTTTTACATCGAGCACTCTTCATCCAGGGAGAATTTCTAACAGTTATAATTTTCATTGGCAAATCTTTATGATCTGAACCAAATCTTCTGATTAATGATTTCCAGTCCAGCTCACAGAGGTGTGTGACAGTGCTGCCAAATGAGCCTTTAACCTGGAGCCGTTAAATTGCTGAAGCAGCAGCTAGGAAAACAATCCTGTCTGATTGTGCTCTGACACGGCGTTCGCGCTGCACTTCTTTGGGAGCTAGCAGGGTACATTATACGGCAGCTTTCTGTGCTGCCGCTGACACAAACTCCTGGTGACAAGTGCACCAGGGCACGTCAGTCCCTGCCTGCATTCCCCTCTGCCCGCGCTGAGATGGGGCCGTGCAGCCTAACGCTGGGGCTGTGAGCTGCTCTCGCCGTTTTGCAGCGTGACTTTTGCTTCAGTTTCTTGGGACCATTTGAAAGGAAGGCACCTGGCAAAGCCAATCCCGCTGCTTTCTCCAGGCGAGTGTAAAGCAAATCTTGGACCCCACCAGGAAGAGGCTGGACAGGTAAAGCTTTGGCAGGGAGGGCTATACTGGGGGCTGGGCAAGCAAGGTGGAGAGCAGAACAGTATGTGAAGGAGAGGTCCAGTGCTGCTCTGAGGGTGTCAGAGTCACTGTGTCAGCAGCTAGAGGACCCTGAAGCAGAAGCCAGGCAACAGGATTGGGATGGGTATGGAAATGGCAGGAAAGTGGGAATGGGAGGGTTGGGCAGAGGGAAGGGGAAGTTAGCTGGAGAGCTATCAAGGGAGAAGAATGGGGTAAAAAGCTATAGAGGTAAAGAGGAGGTTGGGGTTCCAGGGAGACAAGAAAATGGGGTTCCTGTGTGCCAGCCCCCTTGATTTTGGCTCATGTGCTCCATGGGCAGAGGATGGGCAGCAGTACATTGCATGTCAGCACAAGCAATGTTACCATATCCTGTGTTCATCATCTTTGAGGTGGAGGGACAAGAAACGGTAACATGAACACAGAGGTTCATGCCCAGTTGGGCACCCCATTCTGGAAGGCTCATATACTGGTCTGGTCTGGGAAGCTAGGTGTTGTGTCTCTTTTCATCCGTTGTAGTGTGATTCATGACAAAATTGTTAACTTCAGGATGGAGACATCTGTTTTCATCCTCATATTATTTTTAAAATACATGTTCTCCCTACCCTAAAAACATCATCCCCTGTCACACTCTCTTCTGTGTGACTTGATTCTCTTCCCGCTGTCTCCTTTATTCTTGGCAGGCAAATCCTGTGTCCCTCTCCAAGGTCAGAGCAGAGCTGCTGTGGGTGGTGTTGATAACACAGAATGCACAGCATGGTCCATGGGGTGGGGGTAGAGCCTTGGGCTCCCCAGTGCTCCAACCATGCCTAGACTGTGTTCAGAGTCCTGTATCCAGTGGAGAGAGCTGCTTTTTTTGGCAGGAGAGTCTGGGTAGCCCTGGAGACAGGGAAGTTTGATTTTGCTGAGCCAGACCTTGTTGGGAAACATGGGGGTTGCTCATTGAAATCGTGGGCTGTGGCACCCAGGGTGTTGCAGCAGGTGGAGGATGGACCCCAGGGTGAGCAGAGAGGGGAGCTGCAGGCAGCTTGGTGTGTCAAGAGGACTTTGTGCCAGTGGCTGCTGGGGTTTCTGGGCAGAGTTGATCTCTGCAGGGTGGTGAGGATGGCAAGAAGGTGCCTGTGGGCTGTGCAACACTAATAGTGTGGCTATGCTCGGAAACAGCTGGAGCCAAAATACTTTTTCACTACCACTCTGCACCATGAGGAGTGTGGTGCGTCCACTGTGGGGTCTGTGCTGGCTCCTGCTATGACAGGCTTTGTGGAGACGGACTGGGACTCTGCCACACCAGTGGAGATTGGCTTATTTTGGGGACAGAAGGAGGTGAACTGTGGGAGAGTGCTGGTGCACCTCTATGCTGAAGCCTTGTTCCTGGTAGGATCACTAGGGCCAGGAGGATACTGGAGCAGAGGCAGATGTACTGCTTGGTGAATGGCAGGATTCTTGGGATCCGCCTTACATATTTTTATTAATGCCATCTGCCCACAAGCAGCTGAAACCACCTGAAGAGGTGGAGGTGGAAAGCATCACTGGTAGCTGGAGTTGCACCACTGAGCAGAGATGGAGAAGTGAGCATGAGACTGTGCATGGCGACACTAATGTGAAACAAGAGTGGGCCTTCAGGATATGATGGAGAGGGACAGTCTGGATATACTCATCAAGGACAGGGAGATGTGGAGTCACCAGTCTTAAGTCTTTCTAATGCTGGCACAGGTTTGGAGGAACCTGGTGAGGGTGATAGCCCACTTCTTAGTTCTGACCAAACACTGTGGGAGTCAAACTAGAGCAAATCCCCAGAAAGGTGAGAGAAATGGATGGCCCTTGTAAGAGCACACCATGATCAGTGAGTCTGGTGCATGGGGGCTGGTGATGTGGCAGGGGTATGTGGTGGGTCAAGGTGGGTATGTGTCTGGTTGGGATGGAGCCACAGAGGGTGATGGTGGGGCTGAGGGATAGTGTCCACTGCTAGGTGCCATTGTGTGTGGTGAGGAGGTAGGTGGGAAAGAAGGCTCTGGGTCCTGGTGATGTTCAGGACCAGGTGGACCAGTCCTTGTGTCCAGGGACCAGATCCTGGACTGCCCCATGGGACAGACTGTGTTTTGTGGGATGAGCTGGAGAGGCTGTGATGGGATTTCTGCTGTACTTTGTGTGTAGGGTGTGACCAAAACAGGTCTGCTGCTGGGATTGCTCAATGGCTCCTGCTGGCCTTTTGTTAAAGACAATATTTTGCATGTATGGAGAACTGGCAGCGCTGTAGTGGATAGGGTACAGTTTGGGATCAGGGCTTGTTTTTTCCCACAGTGGGGACCATAGTCAGAGCCAGCTCTTCCCTGCAAGCATGGATGGTGACAGTAGATGCTCTGAGGCTCCAGCTGCCCCCTCTTCTTGTGTTCCTGCTTAGGGAATATGGGAACCAACTTGCAGAGCTGGATGTGAATGGCTGGAACAAGCACACTCTTCACTCTGCAGAGCAGACAAACAAGTTTTCCAGATGTTGAGCTCAGTCCTTAAACACAGCATAAAAGAAATTACTTCACCTGGACCCTTTAGAGACATCCATGAAGGATGTCTCAATAAGAAAGTGCTGAGCTCTTCAAATAACTGTTACATAGTTCTGAGTCCAAAAATTATTTGCGGGAGCTGATAAAGCTCCTGAAGGACAAAGTTCTTGGGCAGAAGTATGCAAATGTTTGCAGACAACAGAACCCAGATTCAATAAAAATAAAATTTTATTGTATGCAGGGGCAGTTAAAAACCAGCAGCTCCCATTCAGTGCAGAGTTGTTGGACATTGCCTTAGAAGACCTATGCTGAAAGCTGGAAAAACAAAGCTGCCATGGGGAAGAGAGGTGGAGAGATCACACACACAGCTGGACTCCTGGCCCTGCCACAGCAGGGAATCCCTGGCCAGAAACAGCCCTGAGGAACCTTGCAAGGGGTGATGCTCAGAGCTGTAGAGGAAGACAAAAGCCCCCTGGGACTTGTGCCAGTCTCCAAGGGCACCGTTCCAGTCCCCAAACTGTCAATGAGCAGTTCCTTGAGCATGTGACCAACCCCTGTGGCCAACCTGTCATGTGGCTGTCATAGCTCCAGGGCACAGCACATCTGCCTAACTGCTTTCCTTCCTCTTCTAGAGGCACCTCAGGGGGTCTTAGAAACACAAAATACTCCAGAAGTGGAGTATCCTAGGAGCAAAAATATTAATTTCCAGTCCCACCAGAAGACCATCAATGCTCCAAAGTGTTAAAGAAGTGAAATCTTTCAACATCTCCTGTTCCCATTTTTAATGAGTGCTGCATCTGGCAAATGTGTGGATGGGGAGGTCTATGGTGGTCTCCAGATGCTAGGAATGGATTTTCTTGTTCTTTGTAGACCACTTAATCTTTCCCACTGATATACATCTAAAAAGGTCTGGTAGCCTTGAGGACCCCTAGATGTTAGTGGGTCCTGTCATGATTAGTGTTGGGTCCATTCTCCAAAGCTTAAGGCAGAATTAGGGTTCGATCCAGGTTGGTGTGTGACCCTGCTCACACCTGGAATTAGGTCAGATGACCACTAGAGACCTCTTCCAGTCTAAATTCTGCCACGATCATGAGCAGAAGGTGCAGAGCAAGAGGTGCCACCCTGGTGGGAGATGAGTATCAGCATAATCATGACCACAACTCCCTTGGGGTTGTCATGTTAACACTTCCTGCATGAAAAGCTGCTGAGAGGTATCGTGTCTCTTTGACTGGCCCTTTGATCCCGTTCTCCTTGGGAAACAGCCACCCAAGGACCCACACTGCCTGCCTCTCCCTTGTGGTTTTCATTAGTTCTCCAGTACTGAGGAGTTCTCCCTTGACCTTGGGGAAGCTCTCCTCCTCATTCTGACAGAATGTCTTTGGGCGATATCTCTTGCTCACCTCGGCTTTAAGATACTGGTGTGTGTCTGAGAAGAGACCTTCCTCATCCTCACTTGTGTGGACCTTGGCTTTCCATGGACCTGTAGCCCTTCTCCTTCAGTCTGGTGATGAAGAGACAGAAGTCATCTCTTTGGGAACAGAGCATGTCCTAGATGTCCCACTTGTTCACTGAATTCCAGTGGTTCTTCAGAAACCTCCTCAAAGGTCTTCTAGGTGCTCTGCCAGCTTTCCTCCATATCCTGCTGCAGAACACTGCAAAGGAAGCAGAGAGCTCACCTGTGTGGAGAAGACAAAAGTCCTTGAAGTCTGGTTTGCTGGACCCATGGCAGAGATCATTCAGGTGTTTCCAGGTGTGAGAGGGAGCCAGTGTGAGCAGTAGTGCCTGGAAATCAAGAGAGGAGAAAGGCTGGCTGAGCACATGATCCTGAGCTCCCTAGGAGAATGGAGGTTGGATGCTGGTGATGGAAAGATGGAAGCATCCATTTTTGTCTGGTCTTCTTGTAATGATGGGTATGTTCCTGAGCCTTGGGAACCTGAACTGTGTCCCCAGCAGACCTAGGGCTGGCTTGGGTCTGTCCCAAGGGGAGGACAGGGCAGTGGAGGAGATGCAGCTGTGGGAGGACCAGAGCTGTGCAAAGCCTTGGAGGATCTGGGATTGTGAGACCCAGGGAAAGAGATGTTTCTTATTCTGATAGCCACATCCAGGATCCTCAAAAGCTGGCAGCTGCTTTAGCATCTTTGTCTCCCCCATGCTTTGGCCTCAGAGCAGGGTGCCTTCTCTGACAGCATGTGATGAGTTGTCACCGAGCCCCTGCCTTCTCTGGCCTTAGACCTGCTAGCCCCTTGTGCCAGGAGATCATATCAGTCATGATATGTTCTTGATGGCACTGGGAGCTCCCACATCACAGAGGAGAAGAAATTTGGGTCCAGGGCTTGAGAGGTGGGGTTCAGTGGGATGGGGAGGGCAGAGCTGCCTTGAGAAGTGAAGAAACCCCCTCTATCTGTCCAGGGGACCACATGAGGGGACTTGTGGTGGGCAAGTGGGAAGAGAATGAGAAGCAGCCCTCTTGCCTCTTCTTCCTCTGGTCGTACCCAGGGCAGGGCTGGTGTGGCCAGGGCAATGGAGGTCAGGGTGATGTACACAAAAAGGTGAGTGTTCAACCAGAAGCTCAGTTAGTTAGCCCCCTCACACAGCAGATGAATCATGGCTGAGGGAACAGTGTCAACAGTGGCACAAGTGTGTCTCTGCTCAGTGCTCCACAGAGGTCTTCAGCTGGAGCTAGCTGGGACTGCAAACTGACATCTCTGGGAGATGTCCATATCACGGGACATGGCTTGGTGCGCATATCTGTGCCAGATTCCTAGGCAGGTGATGCAGGATTATTTACAGCAGCAGGACAGATGCTAACAGATGCTGCAGCTGGATGGAAGGGACCTGGGTGCCAGGTAAGTAAATGATGCTGGGGTAATAAACACAAACTGATGCTCAGGAGAGAAACATTATTTATACCTATACAGTTGCCACATTAGCTTTTGGAAAGGATTTTGGAGTCATAGCAGAGCACTTGATTAAAACAGGAGCCTGGGGCACTGCAGAGCAATGCTAATAATAGCTCTACCAGCACTGCATTGCTCAGAATGGTGCAGGCTCTGGATGCTGCTCTGCACCCAGTGGGAAGGAAGTGTGGGATGTAGTGTCCCTGCCTTCCTGCCCTGTTCCTGCCTGCTTGTAGCAGATGGATGTTGTTGGCCATGTTCAGGCAGTAGACACTGGGCTGAGCCAGGTGGCTGACTGGTCTGATATCCCTGACCTGCACTGAAGCTTAATGTTTATATATTTTGCTGCTGCGCAGGGGAAGTGCTCATGGTCAGTAGCACTAGACTGTTTCCCATGCTTCTCCTATTGGATCATTTTTCCAGTTTCTCCTGTGTGGGAGCAGGCTGGTGTCCCTGCTTGTATGCTTGGGCAGTGCTGGATGATAAAGTTCTGCAGACAGCCAGGTGTAGGGCCGGCTCCTCATTTACACTAGAGTTTTTAGGGATGGAACTAGTATGTTCCTCAGCACCACAATGGTTACCTCATATTTTGGTAGCCCACTCCTTGCTCTCTGAGCAGATGCTGAAGGTGTTCCTCCTGTTCAGCTGTGTGCCACAGAGTGTTGTTTTGTTCAGGGAACAGCTGATGAACTGGTTTTCTGAGTGTGGATACCTTGTGCAGTTCAGACCTTCAGACAGTTCACCCTTCAGGACATAGCAAGGTTTTACAGATGATCCTGGGTTCAGCTACATTGTGTTGTATATAAGCTTATTTCCTTCTCCTAACAGAGCTCGTGGCTTTGGCCATGAATCCTGCAGGATCCAGCTTTGAATCAATACCTCTGGATTCCCCTAGCAGTGACATGGCCCTATTGTGTCCCCAAGTTGGTCTGACAGGGTAGGTTGGTGCCTTTCTGCAACCAGTTGAGTCTCGGGTGACTCTGAATCATCTCCATGTGCTTGCTGAGACTGAGGCTGGGAGCAACTAGATGGCTTCTTTTCTGATGGCATCAGCTGAAATCCTATCAAGAATCATTTTGGTTTTGCCTGGTGAATTCTAGGAGTGGAGAAGGGACATCTCTGATAGCAAACACTTCCCTCTGACCTGCTTTGGGAGGTGCAGATGTCTCAGTGCCTTGGAAAGGCTGGAGGGACCATCAGTGGAGAAACCAGGAGATGTGAAGTGGGCTTGAGGAAATTGCTGCAGATTGCCATTTTTAAGATCCAAACAAAGCAAAGGCATTTCAGATGAATGGCTGACATTCCGACATTCAGGAATGCTGACATTCCCCCAAGCCCTTTTTAAAACCAGCCAGACCAGCTAGAAACCAGTCCCACATCAGCATCTTTGGGAGGCGTTGAGAGTGATTCACTGGTGAAGCATATTTGGGAGCCACTATTCTGCCATTCAAGCCACCACCTGTCCAGGGGTCCCTGCTGTGGTCCCCCATAAGTGTAGCATCCCAAGAGAATGCGGCAATGGTGCCAGGGCACTGCTTGCCTGGGGCATGATTTTGTCTTGCCACCAGAGTGTCCACTTCTGCTGCACAAAATCCATTGCAAGGAGCTCATCCGGATTAGTGGGGACTTGGTTTGCTCCTGAGGCATCAGTAGCAGTATTTTATTATATGCACTAAATTGTTGTCCTGTATCACTGATACATCAGTGACTCCAGACTTGGTTTGCCTGGTACAAAGCCATTTTCCCTTTCTCTCTGCTGGTTCTGGCAAAGTGCCCTACAGCAGTTACTGCATGTGATGTCCCCACTCTGTTTTCCCCCATTGCTCCCAAATCTTCCTCTGAATTTATGCATCTTCTTGCATGGTATCTTTATTTATTGTCTTGCATAAACATTGTCATGCTACTTTCCTAGGATGCTCTTGGGAGAAGAGCTCTTCCCTCTGCATTTAATCCCTCTGCAGTGTATGAAATAGCACATGCCTGCTTCGCACCATGGGCAAGGCAGTGACTTATGTTCTTCTATAGCTTGGATTGCTTATTCAACCTGATCCAGACTCTGAAGGTGCTTTTGCAATACAGCTGGGGCTTGGCAGAGGTGATGCTATGCATGGAAGGGGAGTTTGAAGGTGTGTTTTAGAGGGATATAGCTGAAAACAGAGGATACATCCTGATATTTTGAGTTGATATTTAAACTAAAGAAAGAAGGTGCTTGGTATCTCTCTCCTGGCACTTCTCTAATTTCTTCTCATTGTAAAGATCTCAAGGCATTTTCTAAGCTACAGAAAATTCTACTTTGCCTGTCTCAAAATATAAATTGGGAATTGTTTTTAACTTCCTGCTCAGATCAGAGGGCTTTTTGAAAAATATATGGGAAACCATAGTAAATCAGTTGAATTCATGTAGGCATGAGTAAAATGAATGGAATATACTATTTTACTGCCTGTGTGTTGGATGACTTTTTTCTGTTTTCAGTCATGGAATTGAACTGGAAAGGTTTATCTAAATTCTTAGTCTGTACCAAATCTGAGAGCACCCTAAGTCAAAGCTAATAAGAGAAACACAACTTGACCTTAAAAATAACAATAAATTATCTTAATAGTGTAAAAAATGAAAATACATACAAAATAGTCTGATATCAAAAATCCTTTCTCTAAATAATTAATTGTTCCTAAGGCAATGGCATTTCTGCAGGAATGAGTATAACTGGCATAGGGGAACTTGCAGGACTATGCAATAGAGCAGACTTCTTTTTTTCCATCTCGTAATAATAATAATAATAATAATAATAACAATAATAATAATAATAATAATAATACAAAAAACCCAACTGAAATGTATTTATGGTTCAGTCATTGTATTTCGGCTATGTTCTGTGTGCTTAGAGTTTTAATTCCCAAAGGCAGGGCTTTGGGAAGTTATTAAAGTCTGACCGTAAATTATATGAAGGTTTTTGTAATTAACTTTTATGACTGAATTTATAAACTTCATAACTGAATTTAGTAGTGTCTCCCAGCAGGGTGACCCCAGCAGTTCGTTGTCCCCATGTCCCGCGGATCACCGGGGCACCCACAGTGCTGCCGGCAGCTGTGAGCACAGGTGGCAGCGCTATCACGAGTTTGCTTCCCCTCCTTGCCGCACCTGCCTTCTGACCGTACCAGCTCTCATGGAGCTTTTCTACCCAACGCAGGTGGGGATCGACGCGGGAGCTGGGACACGTGAGCTGGCCCTGTACCATGAGAGGATGTGCCCGCGCCCTTGCTGACCTGCCTGCCCCCTGCCCCCGCTGCCTGTTCTGCGTGGCACCATGGGAGGATGCTTCTCCAAGCCCAAACCAGGTGACTGGCCTCCGACGCCAAGCCTCCAGCCCACTTTCCCAGTGGGAGAAATAGGTCAAAGGGTGGATGCTGGCCGAGGGAATGTTAATGCTCGGCTCCTGCAGGGAGGATTACTGGGTTTTTAATCCCCCCAAATTCCTCAGTGCTCTCATTCCCAGGTGGGGAGCTGTGGGGGGTTGCGGCAGTTCCAGGGCAGTGGTAGCTCGTGGGACAGGAGCTCGCCCTGTACCACGAGGGAGGCATCTCTGCCTGGTCACATCTCTGCCTGGTCACATATCCTTGTTCTTTACAACCCGCCTGATTCTACCTTTCTGCTGAATCTGGAGCAGAGTTGCCCTCCTCGTGTTCCAGTGTAGGTTTGGGTGACAGCTGTACCAGAACAGACACATGGGGTTCCAGCGCCTTCCTTCTGCCACAGCTTTGTCACTCACTGGCTAGCCCTTATTTCTTTCCCTGTGAGAAGGGAGTGACCTGGGAAGGAGCAGGCCAGGTCTTGGAGCTGCTCTGCTGTTGGGATTTTATTTTCTTGGTGAAGTTTGTCCATCTGTACTGCTTTCAGTGAGGAAAGCTTCTGTAGATACCTGAACATCAAGGGTTCTCTCCTTGCCTGGTACATTCCTTGCATGGCTGGGCTGGGTGGGCTTCCTGCTCTGTACAGTTTGGGGAAGGTTGAGTGTGTGTATGCGGGGCAGGGATGGTGCCACCTGCCCAGGCAAATGGGTTGGTTGAGGAGGGCCCGGTGTAGAAGTGTCGATGCTCAGCCTTGTCCTGAGCAGGCTGAGCATAAGCAGGTACTGCGTGATCACCCCTACTCATCACCCCTGGCAGCACCTGCATGGCCCTGGTACAGGACCCCAGGGGGCAATGGCTGGTCCTGTCAGTGTTCCCAAAGCTGCCATAGAGGAGTGCTCCAAGCTCCCATCCTGCAGCTTGTTTTGGCCACCTCAGAGGAAGCTTAGGGTGACCTTGTCCTTATTACTTGCTTGTGCCCCAGGGCAAGGGGAATCAGGGAATGGTGATGATCAGTAGTCAGCATCCCTGTGTAGCCTTTGTGGGTGCAAAGATAACTTTTGGGGACCTTTTCTTGGCAATTTGTTTTCACTGCCTAAGGCTGGGGAGATTTCAGGTTGACGGATTTAACTGATCTGAAGGGTGATAGAAGCTGTGACTCACTGAGCATTCATGAAGTGAGGTCCCTGCCTTTATGCAAGAGAAAATTAAGGTGTTTTTCTGCCCTTGACCTGTACTGTGATTATGTCATGTGTCACCACCAAGCTAATACAGCACTGGACACTCTGACTTGTAAGTTTTCTCTGTGAAAGCCCTGTTTATATGTTTCCTTAAAATATTTTAGGAGTAAAAACACATTCAGGAATAAATGCCTTTGTTGACTAAATTTGTGACAAAATCTGCTATGAGCACCACTTAATTTTGTATCCTATCAACAAAACTGTGTAATCTTGGACCAGTGTTGGAACCCCAGTGCTCTGCAGGCATTTTCCCTCAGCTGCAGATTTTTGTGGAGAGCTGTATTTGCATAGCAGGGCCAAATGCCTGAAAATGCCACCTTGCAATGCACCTCCATCCCTCAGCTCTGGTTTGGATTAGCATCTTTGAAGGCTTTGAACAAGCCTTCCTCATCCCCTGGGCAGCTCAGCACTGACTGCAGGGCTTCATCCCAGGCTTATAAAACCTGCAAATGTAAGGAGGTAAACAGGGACATTTGATGATACTTATTATTCTAGCAAAGGGTTCCACTGACATTTGATATGGGAAGTATTAGAGCTGAGTACTAGACTTAACTGTATGTAGGAATTCACCTATTCTTTGTCCAGATAAGAAGCAGGGACACAATAGAGCTATTTGCTCTATCAGTGCTGTTTCCACATGAAGGGAATATTTCAGATGCAACCTAAAGTGAACATAATTGATTCAGGCACTTTTTCAAGGTGTACATGAGGTCCTTATCTGCTCCATCTCCTTCATTACCAGAGGGACCTTCAATTGCCCTGAGCACCCTCAAGATAACCTTGGCACTATGCACTTACCATCTTTTGATAGGCAGATGAGTGACAGAAGAGCTCTAGGGAGTGGAATCTTGGATTTCTAAATAGCTATGCTGACTGCACTCCTGGCCAGCTGTGAGGTCTGGCTGCTGCTACAGCATCCATCCCTGTCCAGGTATTTCAGTGTTTCATTAAGAGCTTATGTTAAAACAGTGAAGTAATCCGCTGTTATCTCCAGTGCTGCAGTCCTGTGATGCTGGATCCTCTTCTGAAGGCCCAGTTCTCAATCTCTGCATAATTTTCTTGTTGGGTTTGGCTCAGGTATGTGATGCATTGGGGATGAGTTGCCCAGCTGGCAGCCTGCATGGTATTCCAGCGCCCACTCCTGCAGTGCAGCCAGGTCAGGATAACGGGTGACCATCATGTGCCAGCTCTGTGTGAGCTGTGGCAGCTCTGTCTCTGTGCTGTGTATGGGAGAGTGGCTTCAAAACCTATAAATTGTGATTCTTCTTCTTCTGCTGGGCTCAATGTTTGATAGTGGGGCAGAGCAGTTGCTTCCCAGTGCATGGGGTGTCTGGGGGTAGGCTTCACCCTTGTATGGAGAATGCATTTAGCAGAGAATGTGCTCCCTTCTCAGGGATGCTGCACACTGCTGGAGGGTGCTGGAAAGGATGCTGTTGGCTGTGTGACCTGAGCTTGGCTCTGAGCTTGTCCCCAGCCTTGGCTTGTAAGTCCTACCTCCTGGTTTTGGACTGTAGCATTTGCTGACAGAGCATCTGGAGAGGGAGAGCAGAGCCAGGCACATTTGACATGGTGGTTTTGTCATTGGCTCTGTCATTTTTAATAGAATGATAGAATCATGGAATGGTTTGAGCTGCAAGGGTCTGTAAAGACCAAGTAGTTTCAACCCTCTGCTGTGGGCAGGGACACTTTCCACTAGACCAGGTTGCTCCAAGCCCTGTTCTGCCTGGCCTTGGAAGGAGGGGAGAAGTGGTCCATAGAAATGGTTTGGAGTCTCTTTGAGACCACCTGAAGTCACTGTCATTGGTTTGTAGTTGAGGTGGGGTGGGCAAGCCCAGGGGATGCCTGGAGAGCGCAGCTCTGGCAGGGCACAGTGAGCCCCAAATATGTTCCATGGTGGTGGGCTTACTCTGTGCTGCCTTTGGGAAAATAAACTTTGCTGGGGTAAACTGAGATTTCTGGCTGTGCCTGCTGGTCCCTACAGCATCATCCTTTGATGCACTTCTGGCTTCCACTGCTCCCAAAGCTGTTGGCACCAGGCAACCAGCGCCAGACTGTTCCTTGCCCTCAGCACTCCTCTGCCCTGTGCCTGCAGCCCTGAAGTGGCACACCCTGAGGCATTGCAGGGTTTTGGGACCAAGAAAGGCAGACACACTGTTCTCCCCTTGCCAGCTCAGCTCCTCCATTCCCTATAGCCAGGTATCTTCCTCTTATCCAGACTCCCCTTGGCTCAAGTCAGCTCTTGGCTCATATCTATACTCTCTTCCCATATTAACTCAGTATTTTCTTGGTTTCTAGTATTTTAAGTACTGGGTACCTGGAGGTACGACCTTTCAATGGCCTGATATCCATAATTAAAATTTAGCCTCTAGGAGGTCTCTGAGCAATACTAGGAACCCAATTCTGTGATAAAGAAGTATTGAGGCATCTAATTGCCCTATTTTTCAAAAAAAGGATGCCTGTGACCCTGCACTGCAACCCAGCCACCTGCCAGCACCTTGCTTTGGGATTGATGTCAACAGTCACAGCCTCATGTCTAAAGTACCTCTCCAAGATCAAGCAGAGGCTTTGACTTGTCCCATTAGGCTATGAATAATGGAGAAAGAATAAATATACAGAAGATGTAATGGGATGTTAAGGACTGACTGCTTGTGTGAATGGCATCAACACAAAGCACAAGAATATCAAGGCCACAAGAGAAAAACACCACATGAGCCAACTGGGATAAATGGGTTTGGGACATGGTTCCTGATTGTATGTGAAGGATCCCAGCAGTGCTTGACCTAAAGGCTGAAAACCTGGGAGAAAAAAAAAGCAGGCCAAGGTTTATAGTCTTGTCAAGAGTCGTATTTTAAATGATTCTGTGACTTTAAGGAGCTGACTTAGGATTTTTGGGTAGTGAGAGCTTTGCTGAGGTATATGTGGATGTGGTATGAGCACTTGCTAATGCTCAGCCGGTTCCTCTGCTTTTTTCTATATTTTTATAAAATATTTCCAGCCCTTGCCTTCTGGTTCTTCATCTATGTGTGTATCTATAGAAATATCTTAAAAATGTGCTTGAACTTTCACAAACACATATACACACACTTATACACAAGTGTATAAGTGATGTTGGTGGCACAGAGCAAGCAGGCACATCTCTGTCTCTTTCTCTCATCTATATCTATACCTATACATATATATACCTATTTATATTTTTATCTATATCATCTATATCTATACCTTTATGCCCATACCGATGTATCAATATTTATATTCATATCTCTGCCTATATTCCTGAGGAGTTGCCTACTGTCTAGATTTGTAGCCACATGCCTAAAACTTTGCAGTTTGCTTTAAGGTCCAGACCCTCTTCTAGCAGTTATAGGATATGACTGTCATAGTGTTGGAACACACTGGCCCCAGCCCTATTGTACCAATCAGATTTCAGAATTAAAATTTGGTTTATAAATATTTCATTTAAATGTAATTTTCCCTGATGGCAACTGAACCAGTTTGCTGGATCAGTTCAGGTGCTGCTTAGCTCTGGATTCCTGGAGGGATCATCCTTCAGGAATGCAAGTTTCAGGCCAGAGGGACACCCCGTGAGGGGCTGAGCGGCGTGAGAAGGAGGAGGAGATGGGGGTAAAAGGGTTGCTGAGAGGCAAGTGGGATATGCCCCTCACAGAGGCAAGCAGTGAAGTGTGGGGCCTGAAATAGGAGAGGGAAGATTTTATAACTCTTTTTCTTTTCCTCTGGACATTTGTCCAGCAGTGTTGGTGGGTGCCAAGTGGGTGTGGCTGAGTGCCAGAGACCTGCTGCTTCCTGCATATGTTTTTCTAACTGAGGAAGAAGGGAAAAGCTCAGAGCTACATTTCCATCTTCATCCCTGTAGGTTGATTTGCCTGTGAATCAGTGGGCACTCCAGGTGCTCACCTGACCCAAATGTGCACTGGAAAACAAAGTCCTGGGGCATCAGCCAAGTGAGAGATGGGAGTTGTTCCCTGCAGGGTGAACATATCCATGTCCCCCTCACCATTATGGCTCAGACCCACCAGCTTTGTCCAACCTTTGTCTTATCCTGCAGCATGGTCTGGCTCCTCAGTTTGGCTGCAAGGATGCATAGCCACATTTTCTGCAGACTGACTGTGAAATGATATGACATCAGCCTCCTGTTTCTTGGGCCAAAAGTATTTCACTGGGACTGGATAAATGAGTATTCATTATATTTCCAAACTCTGTCCTGGAAAATCCATGTCTGCTTCTCCCAATGCTCTAGGAAAGTGGTGGTTGTGGAGAGCAGTCTCTTCACTGGGTGCCTGCAGCAGCTGGGCTGCTTCGCTAGAGCTCCAGTGACAGATTTGCTCATAGCAATGTGGGTTTTTTTAATGCATGGTGCCAGCTCAGTTCATTTGCATTAACTCCTGCAGCTGCAAAAGCACAGCAGAAGGTGACATTTTCTGTTGGTTCAGTGTACATACACAGAAAATCACTTCCCTGGATCTGTCTGTCAACTATCCCTGGTGAATCCTGCCTGAGTGAGCATGAGGATTTGGCACTGTGACAAAAAGGCATGCATCCATTGCCTTGCTGAGCAGGCACAAAGAGCAGAAATATGTAGGACTCCTGAGACAGCCACCTGCCTCCAGGGCCTGCATGGCTACGGCCACTTGCTTTTCTCCCTTCCAAAATGAATGACCTTCTCCCTAACTTGTTCTTCCATTGTTCTCTCAATATTCTTGCAACTAAACTTTTGGGATGACAAGTGAGGCTGGGAAGAACCCAGATCCCTGTCATTCAAAAGCCTTGCTGAAGGGCTTGTTTTTACCCTTCCTCTGCCTTTCCTTAACCTTTTTAGTTTGTGAACTTTATCCTCTGCACAGATTTTCATGACATTTTTAAGATGCGGAGAGCTCGATAATTTCCCATGTACTTGAGACACTTCACCAGTCTCCTGCACTTTCCACTGACTTGCTATTGAACTCCCTGGCATTTATTATTACGTTAATGGCTTTAGCTTGGTGAAGTCCCTAGGAGATAAAGTGTCGTTTTCCACTTTGTGATGTGAGAGCTCATCAGTGGCTTCTGATACTGCTGTGACCAGCTTGCCCAGCCCAGGCATGGGGTGGGGCATGGGGGTGTAGCTATGTGAGCCTGTGGGGAAGGGGCATGAGCACTGCCCTTCAGGGAGCTTGTATGAACACAGAATGACAGAATGATTTGGGCTGGAGGAGGTCTTAAAGCTCATCCAGTTCCACCCCCTGCCATGGTCAGGGACACCTTCCACTATCCCAGGTTGCTCCAAGCCCCATCTAAGCTGGCCTTGGACACTTCCAAGGATGGGACAGACACAGCTTCTCTGAGCAAACTTGTTCCAGGGCCTCACCACCCTCACAGTAACTTCTGTGTGTCCTCACCTGGGTGGCTGAGGAGAGTGCCTTTGCTCCCCACTGTCTCTGCTCCCATGTGTCCCTGGGCCCTCTGGTCCCCAGGACTGGGATGATTTATTGTCAGACCTGTTCACTGGTGTACACATGAGAACAATGGACCATCCTTACCTCTCTCACCTATTGCTGAAGAGTCACTCTACACTCCAAACCTCATGTGGAAATTATTTTGTGTATTTCTAGTTCCTAATTAATTGGTCTCCATCTAATGAAGCAGCTTTATGCACCATGCAGTGATGGCTTTCTCTTTCAGTTAACATTACCTACAAACAATTAAAGGGGTTTTTGAAATCTGTCTGAGCCCCAAAGACCTTGCCATGACTCATATGGAGCTGCCTGAAGCTGTTTTCCACTAAACAGGACAAGAACTGTAGCTGAGATGTTTTGCACCGTTGTTTTGCATGACTCATGTCTGCTTTCAAGAATATGCACTTTATGAATGCAAACTGCCTGGTGCAGAAAGAACAGAGGAATAATGGGCTCAGATAATCAAGACAAGCTTGATATTAAATGTTTTATCTTTTAAGTCAAGCCAAAAAAAAAATCTGTTTTGATGTGTTGTTTCCAATTTCATGGAAGGAAGGAATGATAAAACAATGAACAGCAGCAAAACCTCTGGCTTTATTTTAACAAAGGTTTTGGGTTATTCGTGCAGTTGAAGTGAAAATTGAAGTTGTGATACCTGAGAAGGAGAGAAACAAGGAGGAGATGTCATCCAATGGGAAAGCCAGCCCTCTCATCTACAAAGTCAATGGGACTACTCGGCACTACCACCTCGAGGAGCATCCAATTGCCAGCAACCCCTATCACAACCCAAAGGACGTGGTAGAAGCATCTGTGTGCCATGTGAAGGACCTGGAGAATGGACAGTAAGTGCCCAAAGTTTTTGCAGATAAAACTTGAGAGACCTTCTAACCTAATATGAATGCCCTGTCTTGTTCTTTATAGTTGTTGGAAGTGATAACTTAACTTAGTAAGCTTTTGTCTTAAAAATTTACATCATGAACAAGTGACAACTCTTTTTACCAGAAGGTCTACTGTTCACTGCCTGATTTTCACTGGGACTTGTCTGAGAAAGTGGTGATATTTTGTAGCAGAATTTCTCAGTAGGCTCCACTGAAATTGCATTAACCAACCTAGACAAATTTTAATAAATGTATAGCCTTAGTGATTTTACAAAACACCAGGAGAAGTGCATGGCTGGAGCTGATAGGGCGGGTCATGTGCTCCATCCTGTCCGCAGTGCCTGTGTGTTCCAGCTGAACTCATCAATTTGCTCTTTCACTAAGGATGCAGCTTTCCAGATCTTTTGCAAATGAGACACACTTCAGCTGGGCACATTCAGTGCCCTGATCTAATTTTCTGAAGCCTAAAGAGTGCCTGTCCCAGTCACTGTGCTTTACAGGTGCCTCTTTTCTGGGGTGGAAGTAAAGGTTGCATTGACATCTCAGAAGGCTCCATCTGTATGTAAAAGAAAATGGTTTGGAATAGCCTTTGTTCCTGTGAGGGAGCTATGTAAGGTGTGTGGGACACAGCAGGAGTCTGGCAGCTGTTTGCTTTAAATTGAAGTATTGCCTGTGATACAGTATCCAAGAACAATCTATGTACTATGGGCTACTTTGTGCTAAACTTAAGAGGCTTCATGGGCCATAAATTCATTTTCTTAGGTAAGTTCATCTAGGAATAATTTTTTTTTCATTGCAATGGAAATTTATGTATTATACCATTCTACAAAGGGATGCACTGGATTCTATTGGATTAAATCTTCAAATGATTTGTGGAGCAGTTGAGAATTCTTGGTTTGTATCCTGGTTCCAATGAGAACAAGGTTAATTTTTGCAGTAGCCAGAAGGTGCATGGCAAGGACCTGGAGGTTATTCTTTACAATATCATCTCATTGCGGGGGCAGAGGGAGGAAATCCCTTGTAGGGAGAAGTGGTTCCTTCTGGTTGAGTAACTGTTGGGGAGAGAGCATGGTGCGCAGGACAGTGGGGTAATGCTGGTTCCAAGCCACAGGGAATGAGGTGGTGAGCTCTGAGCTCTGGGTGAGCATTTTGGCATGTGACTCTCTCTCTTTTGCACACTTGTATTTTCTTGCTGTTACTGTTGGTTTTCTTCTCATTGCTTTTTCCAGTAAATTGTTATCTCAGCCTGGGATCTTTACCTTTTGTGACTCCAATTCTCCTCCAACCACCCACAGGTGGGGCAGTGGGGGAGGAAGAGTGAGCAGCAGCATGATTTTAGTGGGAGCACTAGATTGGAGAATTCCATTCCTAAGCCACAGCAGCCTTATTTAATACCCAACATAGGGTGGGAAAGGTTGAGATATCAACAGATCTGTCCAGAAACGGTTGGTAACAAAATTTGACCTAATTTGTTGCATTAGGTACAGTACAACTGGCCGTAACGTTGCTTGGTCTGTTCCTGTGGGCATGGTACTTCACCTTGTCTATATTTTCTTATAAACTTTCTGTACCTATCACAGTGCTCCTCTGAAAGCAGGGAGAGGGGTCAGGATTGCTCTGTTGGTGCACTGGGGGATACTTGTTTATGACAAGGTAACACTGAGGAAAATGAAGGCCATTTGGGATATGTACACAGTGTTGATCTCCTGCCTTGTCCTTGGGATGCTGCCTCTGAGAGTCCATGAATAATTGTAGCCAGTCTGTGGGGAGAATAGGGGAGGAAGATTTTTTTCAGGTTTCACCATGTTTTCCTCCTTCAAGCCTGTGATAACAGCTTTTGTGGATTGTGCATTTCCCTTGTATGTTAAGGAAATCACGTTCTTCTTGCTATGTCTTCCAGGTTTCCTCAGAGCAGTCCACACCTTGTGTAGAGTTGCAAAAGAGATTTTTAGAAAGGTCATTTAGAGATCCACCCCAGGGGTGGATAGTCATGTGTGGCATGTAATGTGGCAGAAACAGGACTGTTCTGCTCCTGTGGTTTGGAAGTTCACCCCTGAAGAACTACAGGATCCTCATAAAGTGGGAGAATCTTTGAAAGAAAAATGCTGTGGCAGTTCCAGGGAGATGCAAAATTGTGCAATTTGTTGGGCCCTGGACAGTGCTCCTTACTAGACAGCACTCTCAGGGAGAGGAGGAGGAAGGCAGAGCAGCAGGCGCTGTGGGCGCTTGAACTGCAGCTGAACCAGAGGAACAGCCCATGCCAGGAGCACTTGAAACAAGCAGATGGAAGAAGACATCCAAAGCAATATCTGTTTTAGTGAGGGATTAAGAGGAAACAGGAGGAAGAAGCAGGGCCAGAAACAGTCGCCCAATCCCTATCCCCATGTGAGTTGTGGGATATTGGAAAAGACTTCAGTTGGCAGACAGAAGAGCCCCTGGCGACCTGGCTGCTCCAGTGCTGGTTTATTGCGTCCCATGATACAGAACTAGGCAGTAATGAACCCAAGGACCTGGGGTCCCTGTTCCAGGATGTAGGCAGTGACAAGGTGTTGGGGGTTGGGATTTGTTTTTTCCCCTCACAGAATTTTGTCCCATAAATTGCTAGGAAACAAGAACAACTGGCTGCTTAAGAGTAGTACAAAAGAAGTAGCCAAGGAGAGGAGAGCATCTGGCTGCCTCTGAGTTTCTCTCTGTGTTTTCAGTTGAAGCCAGGCAGAAACACCAATTTCTTGTAGTAGTTTTAAAATTGTCAATTTGAATTTCCTGGCCAACGCA
>VWYI01034309.1:0-21218 GCA_013399455.1 Anthoscopus minutus
TTCCCCAAGGACCAGGCACAGGCTGTGAAGTCATGTACCAAAGCACTCTCCAAAATAACCTTTGTGTTAGGAAGATGACCTCTCTCAGACTATCCAGTCTCAAAATCATTTACTCTTCCTGGAAAAGCTTATCAGTCAATGGAGATGAAAAAGAGCAGGTGAGGAAACAACTCCAACACTATCACACAAGGAAAAAGAGGAAGGATGAAATGGTTTGATAATGGTATTGCAGCAATATAACAATGGTCTTCAAGCTCAGTTTTCAGGAGAAATAGTGACAGCCTTGTCAACAAGATTAAAACTTAACTTCTGTATTTCTAAATATACAGTAGTCTCATCTCAGTGGAACAGGTCCTACCCTTCCTGTTTGCTTTTCATCAGGGACCTTTAGATCTCAGTTGACAATATTTACAATAACCACCCATCCACATCAGTGTACAAACTATAGAATCCCATCAGCTGCTTCTTAGCACCTTTTCAAAATATCACAGCCATGAACTGATTTATTAGTACATGCATTATCTGAATTGTCTAGTCTCATGTCTGAACTCAGGCTCCCTGACATTCTGTTAAAATGCAATGATGAATCAATTCAGATACATTTTCATCCATTCAGTTTTTAAAGCAGTGTTTTCCATACTATTTTATATCCACCAGTATGCAAGAAAAGACCTGAGAAAGCAATGAGAAAAATAACCAGCTGCTTTGAGGAGAGATACATCCTATCCTCTGCTGGACCTGTTTTGGAACTACCTCCCCAGGGCAGTGCTGAGCTGAACAAGCTGATGAAGTTCCAAGCATTACCAGGCAGTACAGCAGTAATCTCTAACTTAGCTCACTTTCTAATCAGCAGGTTTTTTATTTTTCTTTTACACACTCCACCAACACTGAAATGCTGCAGCATATTCCTCTGAAAAAAGCCTCTTAACTCTTCCAAGTAATTTTATAGATTTAAAAAGTTGCAAACACAGGAAGACTTTGGAGTCAGAACCAGTAATGGAACCACAACTCAGGTGACCATTACAGCTTACTGTTATCTCCAGTTAGTGTTTTTGACCACTGTATTAAAGTACACAACAAACTGAAAAGCGAAACCAGGCTGCAAAGGTATGAAGATGTGAATTTTAATGAATGTGTTCCTCAGTGGAGAAAAGGCAAGCAGTAAAAGTCAAGTCCCTGCAGGATCACCTGGCTCTGTGCAGAAGCAGGGCCTCCTCTGACCCTGCCTGGCTGTTTTCCCCCCTCACTAATGCCATTAGCCATGACACACAGCTCCCACCCTGGCCACATGGTGTTAGAGAACAGAACTGCATCTCCAAAGCAGGAGCAGTTCACACTGCTTGTATTTTCTTTATCATTGTCATTTCAAAGACATGTAATAAATCAAATGAACTCTGAATCAGCAAACTTCAGTGCTACAGGAAGTTATGCTGTGCTATCACCTGCTCCTGCTATATACCCTGGGGGAGCTGCACACACTAACACATGTAATAATAGCAACTACTCTAAAGATTAAAGAATGGTTAGGGCAGTTCATGTCTAACAGAAGCTTCCACATCAGCACAACAGTGTAAGATGCTAAACACTAATTATAATGCATAAAAATACAAAATAAGTTATCAGCAAAAGCTAATTCTTCCTTGGAAATTCCTCTACAGACAAGAACCTTCATCATATTGCCACACAACTCCCCCTGAAACAGAGGAATAGGGATCAGATGGAGAACAATATTTAAACATTGCCAGAACTGAAGAACTGATTTCTGACTCAAGGAAGAAGCACATATTTCCAGGGAAAGACACAAGGAGTAATCAAACTCACTCAATTAAGCCAATAAAAAAGAGTTGTAGACATCAGTCTCTATGCTTCACCAGTACACACAGAGAAAATAATTGGGAATTACTCTAATCCCTCAATCCTCCAATAATCTGAAGTCATAGTAGAGTGAAATGGGTATCAATTGCGTAGAGAAAGTAATCTACAAACCAACGTTTCTCAGGTATTTAAGTCTCTAAAAATGGAACTCAGTTTTTCTGAGTTCAAATTCAAAAATAAAGTTTTCAACTATTAAATACTTCTCAAGGAAATTCAAGTAAAAAAAAACCTGATTCGTTTTTAGAACAGAGAAATGACCACTGTCTATAGCCTGATTTTCCCCAAAACAAGTATACACAGAAAGGGCAATAAACATCTCTTGAGAAAGAAATAAAAGAGAAGCAAATAGTTGTACTGCTGGTGTTTAAATACCTGAGTCGCTGCTGCTGTCACTGCTAGATGAGGAGTCACTGCTGCTGGATGACTCTGAACTACTGCTGCTGCTGTCAGAATCAGAGTCTGAGGAAGAGTCTGTGTCTGAGGATGAAGAGGAATCTGATGACTCAACATTTTGCTTCTGTGTCATAATCAACTTTGGCGCATTCTTAAGATGTTCCCGTAATTCATCCCTAATTAGAAAAAAAAATAAATTGCTCTTCAATTTTATTTTTTTGTTTGTGGGGAGAGGGAAAATGAAAAAAGTAAATATCAAATGAGAAAAGTGTTCCTCACGTTAGTCCTCCAAGGCCAATAGAAGTGAAGAAATTGATGGCAAAGCGAGTGTTCCTTGGGTTATCCCGAGGCAATAATCCCTCAAAGAAAGGCTGCAGTGTCCTGATGGAAACAAACACCTGTATCAAACACCACTAAATGCCAGCTCAGCACTCCCACTGCCATAAAGGAACTGAAAAAGAAACTGCATAGATCTCCATAGGAAAGGAGAAGTTTTCTCTTCATGCATTTTCCAACACTTTCATTGTTTGTACCTGTGATGCACTGATCAAATGCTATTTAAGAACTTGCTCTTTTATGACAACGTAAACTTCACACACAGAAGAGCTGCACACATACTGACAGATAATGAAGCTTTGTGAAGCCCTGAAGTGATTTGTGGAACTGCAGCAGCCTGGGGTAGCAAAGGGTAACAGGGACACATGCTGAAATCCCCTCATACAGGGCCTTAGGGAGAGTTTCAAGTTGAAGTTTACATGAGCTAAAGCATCTACCAAATTCTTCATCATACAAAGAAGAAATCCCAACTTAGAGGAAACAGCTCAAGCAACTGCAAGTAACATTGTCAGAATGCAATGCATGTAATCCCATGCAGATTTAAAAGAATGTTACTTATACTACATTTAAGGATTAATAAGTAATCCTAGAGAAACTATTACTAACAGTTGTGTGTTTTTTCTAAGTTTTGTCTGAAAGAAAAGCCCCAGTACCATTTATTATGCAGCTATATAGCTGACAAGATATAAAAATAAACTCACACTTGGAAATCGTTATACATATTTAATATATATGTATATGAAATATATAAATTGTTATATACATGAAATAGCTAAGTGCCACTTGGGGATGGAGGGGGAACAGACACATCTTGCAAAGAGTCATGCATGTACTTGAACCCAAAATGACAGAAATGCACTCAGCTTCAAAAGTGACTCCTTGCAATGACTAAATCTATACATGAAGTTATTCCTGAAGGGCTCCAGCTACAGAAGGGCAGTCCCACTTGAACCTGAACACAGAGTTCTTATCTGTATGTTTTCAGATAAAGAACCTAATTAAATTTAGTTTTGAAAATAAAGTTTCAACTTACTCATCTTTTAATCTTGCATTTAAATTAGGAAGTCCCATATATTCACTGAGTTCCTGAAAGAATATTTTGACAAAAATTCTACTGGAGGACGTGGTAGTTTCTTCACTCAGTATTATACATTCAAGGACCTGAAAATAATCAGAAAAGCATTATCCTTTAAGTTTAAACACACATTCTTTCCTTATCTTAATACCTTTGTCCTCCTAAAATAACTAATGAAGGCTGGTTTTCTTTTCCCCAAGGTTCACAAATTCTAGTCAAGACTGTCTTTCTCAAAAATTCTTTTCTACCCTGGGAACAGCTGCTGATCATATTTATGCTAGTAATTCTTTAAGGATTTTTTTTTTCTAGGAAAGTCCCACAAGACAAAATCAGATATGTGAACTTCTGGTAAGTTAAGAGATTTGGGAGAGGTAAAATATTTGGACTGACTTATGTGTGCTCAAAGAATGACACACTAGGCTATGAAACAAGAATGAAACAATATGAAAAGAGAAGTTACCTTGATATTTATTTCTTTGTTTTTAATGTTACATAAACATATATGTTAGAATGTGAGATTATTTTTATTTATTAGGTATTTAAATAATAAAATGACAGTATTTTCAACTGTCTTCTAACTCAACACAACTTCTAATTTACCATAATTTAGAAGCTCAAAACTCTGTTGGAAAAATAAGTACTTTTTAATCAACCAATTCCATCTGAACTCCTTAAAATAATAGCTTAAATCAAGTACTGATAAATGGGTAGAGATGATGATGATACACAACAGGGAGAAAGAGGAGATGGAACAAAGCAGAATTCTTCAACCTCAGATAACCCAATGTGCCACAAGTCATTACAAAGTGTAGAATAAAACCAGAATGAATGTACTGTATACTGCTGTGCAGTACTGGAGATGAACTGTTGAACATAAGACGCAGGACAAGGGCTTTTTGTTTGAACTTACACTCCAGGGAATTGAATCTGTGTACAGGAGATGAGCAAACATCTTGGCCACATTCCTCAGTTTGTTTGTTTCCAAACGATGAATGGTGTCGTACTGCTCCTTGAAAATGGCTTCAAAGGATTCCATATATTCTTTCTTTAACATGCAGAAACGCTGAGACAACATGGCACAATTACACAACCACTTTAATTGAAACACTAAATGTGCAAATGACCCACAGCTAAGTGACCTAATGGTGTCAATACTTATTGCAAGACTTCCTTTTTAAATAACCCTTGGAGGAAGGGCAAACGCTCAATATGTTGATATATATCAATCTAGTGATGTATTTTATAGCTTTGAGCAGTTTGGCAGGACAAGAAACTCATTGGCATTGCAAAGCAGTAATTATCAATTCTGAACTACAGCAAATCATCCAGCATTTTGCTTGACTGCTACACATCAAGTATTTTCACCTGCTACAACCTCACTGAACCACTACTTCAATTTAGAGAGGCAGCAGGAAACAGAAGTAAGGCATTTTGTGCATAAACATTTCAGAGAATATGGAAACTTTTTACATCCATCTGAACATGGTTAGTGCTTTGTAACTGACTGTCAGCAAAAGGATTTCCTGAAATAATGGATGAAAAATACAAATGAGAAGAAACACTCCCTTTCAGCAAAGCTTGCTCCCTTGAGAAGACAAGTATTTAATCTTAACTCTGCAGACAGGTCAATATTATTGATAGGGAAACCTTAAGTAAGAAATAACTGCAGCTAAATTAGCAGTTAGTTACACAAAACTATAGAGAGTTGGATGTTTATTGAAGAGCAAACAAAACACCCACAAGCCCAGGACAGTAAGTATTCAATCTTGTGCTCTAAATTAAACCTACTAAGCAGCTTTGAACAAGGTGGTAAATGACAAGAGTCTCCAAGATTAATCTTCACACTGTTAAAAGGTTATTTTCTGGTAACTCATAATAGTATTATGTCTTTTTATTACAATTTCTTTATCACTGATTTATTGTTCTACCATAATGAGAAAAAAGGGAGGCAAAATAAGCAACAGTATAAAGGGAAAGTGAGCTCTCATTCTGCATTCAGTATGCTTTTTACAATCTAAGTGCTAATTCAATCCACTTAAACAATCAACATAAGCATTTTCAGAATGATAAAAAGACTATTAGTTTTATTTATCCATTAAAACTTAAGTTTGACACACAAAAATAGAGAAAAACAATGAAATTTTCTATCATATAGTATAAAATCTGAAACACAACTCACCCCTGCCAGTAACCCAAAGAACTTCTCATATGTTCTTTGCTGAGCACAGCAGTCAAGTATCATATTGCAGAGCTCTTTCTGGGTAATGAAAAAAAGAATATTTCTCTAGGTAAATTCACTGCAGTAGCAAAAAAAACCATCAGTACATAGCAAGTAACTGAAGGAAGCCTTACATGGATGTGAGCTTTGAAATGAGTGTTTACATCAAACTTCACTGGCAACACCAGCAGTTTTCTGAATTTCTCTGGGATATGAGTATGAACTTTTGGCCTTCAAATTTCCTCTTCTGCCTAAACTGAGATTTATGTGTTAAGACAGTGTGCATCTAAGCAAAAAAAGTCAGAACTCGTTTACAAACTGACTTTACCACAATGAAAGAAGGAGTACACGATACAAAATGAAGGTTTTGAGGGCTTTTTCTGTGGTTTTGTTTTTGTTAGTTGCTTCTTTTTCTGATATTCTTTTTAGGGTTTCTTTTTGTTTGCTTGAAGTAGTACCAATCCCTGAATTTACAGATAATGAAAATTCTTTACAACTTCCAAGTGTCCAAATGGCTTCCAAACAATCTGGAAACACAACGCACATTTCTTAGCAGTTATTTCCAAAATCAGAAATATCTGTTGATGTTGGTGTATGCTAATACCTTTAACTATTCAGCCATAATTTGCCTGACAAGCCCTGCTCAGCATAAGCAAGCAGAAGGCTGAATTTCACTGCAATGGCTTCAGCCCTGAGGGAGATTTTAGAAGGACTAAACTCACCTTTGGGAGGCCAAAATGCCTTTAAATGCTTTTAAATGCTAAAATGCCTCTTTAATTAAGGGAATAAGAGAAACTTTTCTAAATCAGCTGTTTTAGGCTGAATTGTGGATCACCCTTTATAGAAGAGCATCTCTCCTTCTTGGCTAGGGATGAACAGAGCCTGGCTAGATGAGTCTCCCAGAAGGTTTGTGCAGCCCCCATCACTGAGAGCCTTTCACTTTCCTGTCTCCCTGGGGAACAAGGATGGAAGAACAGAAGATGCTCTCCTGTTCCATAATGCCAGCTATGTAGGACACATGGTGCAGTTGCTGAACCTACCAGCAGCAATGCCCTCCAATTAACGAAACTAATGTATCTAAGAAATCATCAATTTGACCAGCATGTAATTATCAGCCTTAGACCATCCTGCTCTACATCAGTTTCCTGAACAGTATTTTCACTGAAAGTGAAGAGAGTCAAGTCAGCCTAAGTACTTGTGTTATCTTCAAGACTCAAGGCATAAATAACGTGAAACACTGACACTCCCACACCACCAACTAGGACTGCTTTGAGCAAGTGACACCACCCCGTAAAAATTAAGATGTGTCAGATGCATGCACAACTTTTTCAAGGCTGTGCCTGCGAGAGTTTTCTCATTTCAAGCAAAAAAACCAAACCCCACCACTTCCCTGGGCAACCTGTTTCAACAACTGACCATTCTTTCAGTCAAGAAATTGCTCCTAGTATTTAATTTAAACCTCACCTGCTGCAACTTGAGGCCATTTCCTTTGGTTCTGTCACTCATTATCTGTGAGAAAAGACCAACACCCAGACCATACCCTCCTTTAGGGCACTTGCAGAGTGGTAAGGTCCCCTTTGAGCTACCTCTTCTCCAGACTGAAAAAGCCACACACAGTCCTGCAGGTGTGGCCTCAAAGTCCTGAGTGCAGAGGGCTGGTCACTGCCTCTGTCCTGCTGGCCACGCTATTCCTGATGCAGGCCAGGA
The DNA here is from genome assembly GCA_013399455.1 of Anthoscopus minutus. NCBI lineage: Eukaryota > Metazoa > Chordata > Aves > Passeriformes > Paridae > Anthoscopus > Anthoscopus minutus. The sequence continues at coordinate 7,605 of VWYI01034309.1, forward strand.
TGCTATTGGCCTTCTTGGTCACCTGGGCACTGCTGGATCATGCTCACCTGCTGCCAAGCAGCACCTGCAGCTCCCTTCCTGCTGCTGGGCAGTTTTCCAGCCACTCTGCCTGAGGCTGTTGTGACCCAAGGGCAGGACTCAGCACTTTGCCTCAATGAACATCACACTGCTGGCCTCTGCCCACTGACCCAGCCTATCCAGATCCCTCTGCCTTCCTGCTCTCCTGCAGATCAACACTCCTGGCTCAACTTGGTGTCATCTGCAAACTCAATAATGACTTGTTTTTTATGAAGGCAGAGGGAATTAATTCAATAAAGGCTTCAATCTGAAGACAGCAGCTTGAATGAATAAAAGGTGACTTTTCTAGCTTAAAAACTGGCAGTTAATTTAAACAAATGTCCTGCTGAATGTATTCCGTTTTTTTGTCCACATGTACAGACTTAAGCCCTAGAAACCCCTGATTAATTTTACTGCCTACATCTGCTTATTGTTTCTGCCCTCACAGTGATCAGGAAGAGTCTTTTTAAAAGATTTTTGTCCCCATGAAGGAGCTTAATTCTATACAATGAGCAAGTCAAAACTGTCATATCTTTGATTAAGTGAGGTAGTTATGATTCTTAAGGACAAAAAGAAATCAGTACAAAGAAGCAGCCTCATGTGCTAAGAGGACACAGTTTTACAACAATTTTGAATCTTGAATTGTAATAATTCCTACAACTAGTATTGACTCGTAAGTTGACACTAATTGTTGGGTTTTTCTTCTTCCTTCCCTTATTTTTTCTGAGCAGCTTTTGCCCACAGAAGTTATGAGGTGATAGAGACTGCCATGGTATTAAATCCTAAGAGTTAAATCATTCTCACTGCAAGCAAGTAGGGTTATGTATTATAACTCTGTTGTATGGGCTATTACATTATATTCTAGATTGTTTGCTCTGTTCTTTATAGCTGAATTGATTTGCTGGGAAACAGGCTGCTTTTTTCTCTTTAGAATTCTTCAGGTTATGTATACTTCACTGAGAATTATAATCTTATGAATGTTTAATATTGCATTTCATGCACAGAATTAGAGAACCAGATCCAAAAAATACACAATCTCAGTTCTTAGTTTACTTCCATGTAAATTGCTTAGAAACAAGCAATAATACAAGAATTGAAAAAATGCCAGGTAAAAAAGTTCTCAAAGTTTAACACCAAAGCACAGCCCAGATCTTCCCTTACTAGTTAGTATTACACTAAAGTTACTTATTCACACACACTGTTTGAAATAAAACTGATAATTAAAGCCACAAAAAGTCAAAGAGCCCACCCAAGTGCAACTCCTATAATGACAGCTTACTGAAAAGCTGCTTGGAAAATCAGATGTGTATTTACATTCTACCAGTATTGAACAGAAGTACCGGATGAAGAACAGTTTCCATTACTTGAAAACACAGCAACTGCATTAATCTTCCAGAGTCTGAGGACAAAACTGCTTTAGTCTTATGATCTCCAAAATTACAGCAAGGCAATCACTTCAAACTGTTAATTCAATGTGCTGTTTATTCAAAGACTGACTGTAAAAGCACCAGAACAACACAACAGCACTCTGCTAAACTTCAAGCCCCCCTGATAAAGTCTACAGCTGCCTGCAAATATTACCTTCAACCCAGAGTCCTTTCAGACACACAACTCTACCATGCTGCTGTATTCTTGTCAAAGGACAAAAGTTTCACCAGCCTGGACAAAAGACCTTTTTAACAGGCTGTAAGCAAACATTTGTATTGCTTGACAGAAAAGTGCACATGCATGAGACAAATTGCTTAAGAAATGTGTGTCAGTCCTTCTGCTCTAAAGGTTGTGAAATTAATTTTGAGGAACAACAGCTGTAAGGAATGACTCTCGTTCATCTGCCTGCTATACAAACCAGGTTGTGGAATGTGAGTAAGGTTTTTAGATACTACCACAGTACTGTATCTTAATAATGTCAGTAATAAGGAGAATAAGAATAAAGGCTTACAGTCTGACTTTCAGGGAAGTCCATCTTCAGCAGTTTGTGAGCACACTCTTCAAAGTCTAAGCTGAATAGAAAAAACACTTATTATCTGTGCAATATATGCTATGCTAAAAACATTCCAAAACTACATCAAGATTGATCATTGGTGCTAAAACCTCAGCTATTTTGAAGTAAAGTACATCAGCTGTTTGATTTGTTGAGACTTCATTGTTGTTGTGGGCTTTTTAATAAACATTTGTATTTAATGAGTTCCTATCTGAAAATTAATACAAAGTTATCATATTTGCAGGCAATCTGAAAAAAAATGATCCAAATCATTATTACTATCACATCATCTTACAAAATTTAAGAAAACAAAAGTGGAAGCTTGTTTTGCACACTTTGAAACACTGAAATGCAAGCACTTCAGACAAGCTCCAAAAGCAATATATACCAGTCTCCTCTTGGCACTCCTGTTCTGAAAGCCTTTAGCTACCACTGGCCTTACCCATGTAGAAGATCAATAAATCTGAGTATGGCAAGAAAGTATTTAACAGTAACTTTGAGAAATGTGAAAGCCTTCAATACAATACCCTCAGTATAGAATTAATTCACATACCTAATGATAAATACCACAACTACATCAGACCTGCAGAGTATTATGGGCTGCAAGGGATCAATCCCTCCTTCTCAGCCTGGTGAAACAGAAGCTACACCCAGCAGGTTTGGAATACTTGTGCCACAAACTGCAAGGGGAGTTCATTCTCAAGATGACCACAAGTAGACTATACTTCAGGGCTGGTAACTGCATGCTTATTTTCCAAACAATGCAGAAGGAAAAAGAACTCCTCCTTTTCAGAAGTGGAGACAAACTACAGAATTTCTAAGTGTCTCAGATTTCTGTTCACTCAAAGTTCTCACGACAGCAAGTCCCCGTCCACTACCCAAACATTTTGAAACAAGACTATTCACCTTAGAATGAGAATTTGGAAAACAGTCTGCTTTGCACAGTCAGGTCAGGCTCCATTAAGACCACTTCCCTACTTGTTTTTTTTCTTTTAAATTGCACATTAGGTCAGAATTTTAAAGGAAAGAATTACAGCTCACTGACTTCAAAAGAACTACACTCCTAGGTGCATCATTTATATTTACCTTGACTGAATAGCCAGATAAATTGTACGACGGAAGGAGACCAGGTTGATTTCTGTTTTGTCATGGACAGTAACTTTCTGACCTGGAAAAGAAAAAAAATGGCTTTGTAAAGAGCAAAACATTAAGGAAGACAAATAAAGTAATTTTTCAGGACAGATCTATTTACCATTTACTGAGCCTGTAGCACACTGTTTTTCTAGAAGTACTTAGGACTGTTTGAAGGTTTATGTATTTTTTATGTTTATTTTTACAAATAAGGAAAAAAAAGTCAGTATTTGCTTTGTCTGTAACAAAGGTAATATTTAGAGACAATTTTAAATGGGTTATTCTTTTAAGACATCTCATGTTCCTTAGCCACTGCAACCTGTAGGTTTAACATTTCTTGTCAACATTACAAGCAATACATTTTCTGCACAATATAGGTATACAATGCTTTATGCAACATCTCTGATTTTAACAGGTAATTCTTAGTTCCTGTTAATTGAAGGATCTACATTACAGAATTCTGCAAAGTCCTGGAGCAAGCGTAGAAACATCCATTATGAACCAAACCACTCTGGGAACACTTTCACTTGTAAAATACTCACCACCCCTTCAGCCTTTTAAAGTTTGGTAAAAGCATAAAAAATGAAAAATTTTGTTAATGTTCCTACTTTTCATGAGCCTGGGAACTCTGCTCTTCTGTGAAATATTCCACCAAACTAGTAAGAAAATCCATTCCTGGTATTCTACAGGAACAATACTTGACTGGCTTTTCCACTACCCATGCAAAGAAATTTCAGTTATGCTTATCCATCACCATTTTTTCCTGGGGATTGAATACATTCTTTGAAAATGAATAAGTATTGTCTCCACTGAAGATGAAGAGGGCTGTAACAAACCAATGAGATATGGAGGATGTAGATACATCTGTAAGAGAATCCATCCTAATTCTGAAAGTGACTTGAACATAGGATAGAAATGGAAAAGTTTAAGCAAAAGTTTTCATTTTGTTCTTTTTCACGTCTGAGAAAAGCCTTGTTAACAAAAAAGAAAATGATACTGTCAAGAATAATGTGGCAGAGTTGTTTCTCATTTTCTCCTGTTTCTCCATTCTGTGCTGAATGCTTCCTCTCAGACTTTTATGTTGTTTGCTAGTAAACACTTGGATTTGAGCATAACTGAAGAATGCTTAACATTTGACACCTCAGTTTTGCAAAATATCTAAGAAGTTAAGCTTTTCTTTCCTGTTTCATCTACATTCAGTCAATTCCTTGTAAGGTGTCAATCATACACTTACCATCTTCATCCTCCTCTTCATCGTCTTCTTCATCTTCATCACTACTTCCAGCTTCCTGATTTCCTTCAGATTCAGTGTCACCTTCATCAAGAATTTCTGAAAGAGCAGAATCTCAGATTAATGGAACACAGACCACAGTACCTTCACAACCAAAACTCCCTTGATCCAACCCCTGAAAGAGAAAGGATGTCTCAGGAGCAGAATGTGGAAGAGGCCAAAAAGCAGATATATCATAACTGAATTGCAACATAGATGCAGAAACAAGAGTAGCATGAACACAAAGGAAAGATCTATGAACTGAATGAGTTATATAGGATAGAAATATCACCCACTGTTCAGTAAATCTTGGCAACCACAGCTGAATAAGCAAATGCCATAGGTAATGGTTGTGTACACACACAGGTATCCCTACCTTTCTTCAGCATTTTGTATTTCTCCTCATTTTCCATGAAGTTCGGATCCATCTTGAAAACATCTTTAGAATAAAAGAGAATCTTTATTTAAAACACAAACTGAAGAAAGCTATTAATATTTAACCTTAAATTTATTTTCTTGGGGAATGCAGTTAAGGAATTATCTTTCATTTCTAACTTACTAAGAACATCCTCTGGGTTGTAGTCATCTTCCAATGGCAACATATGAGTAAACTGATCCTCCTCTTCCACTAGATCTAGTCCCTCTGGAATGATGGGATGATCCTTGAAGCCATCCTTCCGTACAGCAAACATGACTTCTATCATGTACTGAACGCGCATATCGATTTTAGACTCGTGCAGAATGTGTCGAAGGCGATCAAAGATTGCTTTGGAAAAGAGACAGATGTAAATATGAAAGGTATTTACTAATACAAATGCCAAAATAGGTTTTGGCTAACTCTGCTTACCATTAATACCTCTAGGAGAAACTTCTGTTAATTTGAGCCCACTCTCTTTAATAAATCCAATTGCTACTTCAATACTGTCGTCAGTAGGCCTTTCAAGAAGCAAAGTGAGCATTTCCAAACATAAAACCTCGTGAGCCTGTGGAAAGAGTAGCAGCAAAGGATTAGAATGCACAATGGGACACCATCACCACCAGTAATTTACTGGACAGACCTGTCCAGCCTTTAAGGATGCCACAAGACAGCAGTTTAAGTCACACACACAAGGCAGCAGTAGTGGGGCAAAGCTGGTTAAGAGGAAGTCAAAATTTCAAATCCAGTTTTAGCATCAGTATTGACACCAACTTTCTAGTGAATGTGACTGTTTCATCAAAGTGAACAAGCAAGCAATGAAAAATATTTTGCCATTAAAAATATAACAGAATGCATTTCCAAGAAGCAATTAAACCAGCACTTGCATTATGGAACTCAGTTCCAAGTGCATTGTATCTACAGTTAAATCAGATCTTCCAGGATCAGGCAAATAAGCAAATAGCACATCTCAGATTAATTTCCTCTTTACCAAAATGCACTTTTGTCAGACACTGCTTCTTGAAATTATTTAAATCAGAGCATCCTGATTTCTGATACATAAGCAAGTGGCAAAGAGCTGGGTATAAACTTGATTTAGATGCAACTGAGTCTACTTCAGCTAACACACATGTTGCAAGAAAACTCTGTTTAAGATCTGTGGGACAGAGCCTCAAATGATCCTTCCTTTGCATCAAGACATGCCTGAACACCAGCCCAAACACACACATGAAATATGGGGAGGCTCTGGAGCACAAGTGTAATAATAACTACATAAGCAATCCAGCATCTTTTCTAAAGAGATCTTAACAACTTCAAGCAGGCACCACACTCAGGTTTTCAGCAACTTTCAGAACCAACAGAGAATCTTCACTTAGGGTACTGCTCTCTTAAACTAAAAACTAGCCATTATAGGGTTTGAATTGAGTAGAAATGAAGAAACATACCACATTCTGATTCATCAAATGTGCAACAAATTTTGAAGATGTTAGACAGAGTTGCTGCAAGAGAAATAAACAGGAAAACTTTAACATATGGAAGAAAAAAATTCCTAACTCAGACACACTGTAGATTAATGCATCTCACAAACAAATTAGAGTAATGAAACTATTTAGGGATACTGCTAGCTGTTCTCAATAAGGACTGTACATACAAAAATAAAAAATTAGGATTACACACCCCTGCCCAAATCAGAAAACCTCAAACTATCACAGTATCAATCCAATATAGGCTATGAAACTTTCATGATACTTTAGTACTACTGAATGTCCCATAGACTGGTCTCGACCTGTGTCTTGGCTGTGCTCCTCTGCACACACCTGCCACACAGTTATCCTGCAGATAAATTCCACATTTCAGCACCTGTGTCTTGGCTGTGCTCCTCTGCACACACCTGCCACACAGTTATCCTGCAGATAAATTCCACATTTCAGCACCTGTGTCTTGGCTGTGCTCCTCTGCACGTTTTACATTTTACATACCTTGTCATTTCTGCGATATCCTTTACGAAAATTCAGGATCAGCCTCTTAAGGATCAATTCACCAATATTTGGAAATTTTGAATTGATAATTGCCACAAGAGCTGCATAAACATGAGTAAAAATTGGAGAGGCGCTCTGAGCTTGCAAAATGGATCTAGACAGCAATCCCCTGCAAAAACAAATAAGTTTTAAAGACTTTTGGTAATAAGGCATGCCATGTTTTTATTCAGTACTTACCACATGAAATAGTGTTGTGCAGTTGGAATAGCTGGAAGAAACCAGATGAGCATTTTCAAACCATGGTTTATCATGCCACAAATGGAATTTTGCAAAATGTGTTGCACAAATATGTCTGAGAAGTTCTTAAACTGTTACCTAATCTTTCACTAAATATTGTCGGTATTAGAGTTACACTTAAAAATGCTAAGGATGCAAAAAGTCATCTTGTATCCTGCAATTATCCCTTTTTTAATCTGAACTACATCTGATTATAAAATACTAGTTAGAGCCTAAATGAATGTAAACGAAGAACTCATGAGATAATAGTATTCAAATGATCTCTTTTACATTTACTATCAAGAAAGTCTGAAAAGAATCTGTGACTTGCTTTTTTGTAATGTTTAGGCACACAGAATTTGACTTTTGCTGTATTGCTTGACTACATGTGGGTGAGGATAAAAACAAAACAAACCTCCAAGTGTCAATCTTCAAAGTACACACTGATAAAACTACAAATCTATCCTCTTTGTGGTCTATTGAAATCCTAAAAAAAAAAACTCCTATAGAGTACTAAATACAAAGTGCATAGGGACCTTCTTCTTACTTTGGCACTGACAAATGGAATAGAACTCATTCCATACTAATGCACAGAAATAGAATATTTCCACTTTGAAATTAGTTATTTCTTGCTTACAAACTGCAAGTGCTCTGTTTCAGTTCTTATTAATCATCTACTTAAAACCTCAGGAAAGGACTTGGCAGCCAGGTAAAAGTGTGTGTCATTACTTTTAATGCACCTTTGTCCAAGTTTGGAAGTACAGAACTAAGGAGGGAAATGGTGCCGTATTCCATATACATTGTTTTGACATTTATAAACCACACACAAAAACTTCCACAGACAAGTGCATTCTAAAAATATTCAATAAACTCAATTTTAAACTAAAATAAGATTGCTAGTATGAAAATTAAATTCTGGGGATGTGAAATACAGGCAAGTAAAAAGCCGCCCTACAAAAGCTTGAAACTTCATTATTACTTTTAACAGAAATCACATTTGGGAACTATTTGCCCACTCTCCAGATTTTATTTAAATTACTTAATTCTCTTATTTTTATGCTAAGTTGTACGACTCTGATCTTCCCATCAGATATAACAGACATGAAAAGTAATGCATTCCTACTCACATAAATTTATGACAGAGAAAGTGCTGCTATCTGTTTAAAATGTAACAGAATTATTTTTGAATCTCAAATTTGATGAAGAGCATAATGGTCTTTACAATACATCAATAAACAACACCAGCAGGTAACTGTAGTAAAACTTGTTTTGCTAAATAGTAGCTACAAATGTTATTTGTCCCAGACAAAAAAACCAACTAAGCACTACAAAAATAGACAATGGCAACTCTAAATTACAAGTCATTCAAATAAAATGCATTGGGAAAACCTCAAGAAAAGGAGATATACACTATCTGTTGCACTCTTTTATTCCACCAAGCATTCAATCCTTCCCAAGTAAGGGACTACTCTAAATAGGACAATATGGCCTAAGATTAATACTAAAATCTGACTAACACCCATAGCACACACAATGGTGTACACATGACCAGTGCAGGTGTTCCAGAAGAGCAGAAGAATTATTTTAAAATACTAATGCTTACCTTCCCCGAACAATATTCTCCTGAAGGAGCTCATGAATGATGTTTTCTATATTAGAAACGTTCACTTTATTGACAAGACCATTGATTGACTTCTTCAAGGCTTCCCAACTCATCCTCTGGTATGCCAAGCTGTTACAAAGTAGCACAAATAATGTATACATTTGAAGTTGCACTGGGTAAACTTATACATATATAGAGCATACATTCACATTTTTATTTAATCAGTAAAATAAATTTAAAAATATATATTGCATGAATGTGAAGATTTGTTCACAATTATACTTTCAACCTCGAGAAAATCACTGAACTGATGTGACAAACCAAAGTGTAACTCTATGCAGATATGGTATAACCCAGTATGTTGTTTTGTAAGATGTTCCAAAAACTTCCCAGCTCCATTCAGTGTCTTGCTTTACTTTATCATTTACACTTTGCAGCAGAAGCAGGCACAGTTTTAATCTGATTCTCTTATCAGTCTTCTGATAAAAACACACCTTCAAAACAATGATCACAACCCTTAATGGATCTCATTTTCCCCAACACTCTCTAAAAACCTTTTTCTTGCAGCAAAAAACCTACTATGAAACTTTGAACTCACCTGTTTTTATCAGTGATTTGCTCTTGCATCATCCTGAGCTTGGCAGGTGGAATATATGCACCACCTGTGCGAGTGAGGATTGGATCCACTTCTTCTTTCTTCTTCTTTGAGGTGCTCTCATCATGAGCAAGTGAGCTCTGGCCTGTTGATCTCTCTGGACTCCTACGGTCAGGTGAGGAGTATCTTCTCTGTTTCCTTCGCTCATATTCTCTGTCCTCCCATCTCTCATGGTGTCTATCTCTCCCCCTTTCCATCCTTCTAAAGAGAAAAAAAAACCACCCACTAAACATCCAAGTGTACATGAAAAGCTTTCACATTTTATTCATTAAAAGTAATTACTTTATTACTGATTAAGAAAGGGTTCCATACCTTCCATCTGAAGTTCTGTCATCATAGTATTCCTGTCTTGAATATTCCTCATCATATCTGCTGTCATCAGAGTATCTCCTCTTCCTGGGAGATGGAGACCGAGACCTATCACGCTCCATATCCCTACTCACAACCCAAGACATAAAATCTTTTAGTAAGAGGCTGAGAAAAGCAATGCTATTAATATTTGGTTGCAATATAATGCAACAATGCAGAAGTGTTCCAATTCTGCAATGTGAATTCCAAAATATGTGTCACTACAAGAAAAGGATCTACTTAATAATTTGTTGACAGGAAAAAATTATCAAAAATCAAAGAAGGAGTGTAAAAGCAAGCCCCTAGAATTTCAGCTTAAATGTTTAACAGCAATACCATCAAATACCAATGGTAAATTCAGCAGCTTGCACTCCCTGGAACACATGTATTCATTTGTTTCTACTTACTTTTGCCTGTACAGCACAAAGCAATCTTGGCCAAAAATGGTAATTGTAGTATCAGCAATATGTGATTTCAAGCAAAAAGCTGGCATGTAATTTCCACTTTCAAGTCTCATGATAATTTAACTAAATGCAAAGTTTTAGTAACAAATCAATTTAATTACTGTTATATTGACATTCAAGTATTTTATTAAATCTACACTTGCTTTTTACCACTTAATTATGGTAATATATAAAAAGAAACATAACCTGATGATTTTTTCTGAACTTTTCTAACTCACTATGTGAGGTATATACACAGAATTGAAGGACACAAAAATCAGTCACTCTACCTGTCCTCTGGAGATAAACTTTCATGTCGGGAACTGTAGTTTTCCTTCCTTTCATGACTGGAACCATGCTTTAAGGAAGGAGAAAGAGAAAAAAAAAATCAATGACTGTGAGCACCTATCTTGAGATGACAGCATACCACGCCTTCAGTTCCCACTCCTTTACAAGGGGGGCCATCAAGTAAAGCTGATGGCAGTCAGGTATGACAAGGAGAGGTTCCTGGTTCCCAAGGAACAAGCAGTTCAAAAGCTGGACACCCTGCTACAGGATTCTGCAGATGCCAAATCCTTCTACTAGTTCAAGGTACTGTTGTACTGAACAAAAACTGAAAAAAAATCTGTAAGGGTAACAAAAAAAACTTTTATCTGGCTCAGGAAGCTGCAAACAGGTAGAGAGTGGGAGTGTACGTGGGCAAGTACTTTTATAGCTGCCTATTCCTAAACTCTTTAGGCATCTGCTGCTAATTACTGCTGGAGACTGGAGTAGATGCACCACTGGTCTGCCTTTCCTGCTTCCTTCTTTCAGATGCCACTTTAATTTGCTGTATCACATGCAATATCATGAACAGATTTCCACCATTTCTTGTTTAGAGTGTTTTTCCTCTCTCCTAAAAATCCTCTTTATTGAGTAGTTTTTCCACACGTTCCCCCTTCTTATTAATCACAAATTATTTTCTCATGAGTCATTCCTATTTTCATACATTACAAACATCTGAGTTGCACCGATCTACTTGGCAGATTTGCACAATTGTTTAAGTGATACACACTTAAACAGTTCCCACCAAATTCCATGGTCTGAACCATGACACTTAGAAGTATGGAGTCAAACAAACATCAGAATGTGACAGCATCTACACCAAACACAGAAAGATGTTAATGAAGATGTCTCTAAACAACCTCAGTAGAGTCAAGCAGCAGCATTTGTAACCTGAGTACTTGCATTTCAAAGGTCATCTCTTCATTTAAAATATTATTTATGATTTTTCAGAACCACAATTTCATGATGTGAGATTGTGGTTAATCACAGAATGATTAACTGTGAAACAGGGAACACATCACTCGATGCAGAAACTCAACACAAGCATTTCCTTATGTACCTTGATGGAGCTCCCTACAGCAACACTCAGCTCATTTGCTGAAGCAGCACTGTCTCAACCAACGCGCTGGCACACCAGTTCTTGCCCCACCAAAGAACCAGTAAAAACTCTGGGTGACCAGAATATAATGACACCTCTTCCATAAAAAGTGGGCCAGCTGTTAGCTCCAAAAACTTAACTAGGGGGTCTGGAAATATGCAAACCAATAATTGTATTTTTGAGGCCACTATAACATATCCTAGAATGTTGCCTTTTCTAGGGTGCACTTAAAATACTCCTGTAATTACACCCAGCATTTCCTTGCCTGCATCAAGACAATGATCCAAGGGCACTACACTGTCCATTGGGAGCATGCATCTCTATCAAAGTGATGTCCACCTGTTTAATTTTTGAGCCACATTATCTTTGACAGGAGAGACAGTACAAGAAATTCACATATTCACCAAGGTTTTCTACCCCTTTCAATGCCCATTACACCACAGAGCAGATCACTGAATTCAATCAAGGGCAAGAAAAGTCCTTAAGCTGGATTTTTTTTTCCCCAGCCCAGTAACATAATGTCAGTCTGTATCCTAAGCTTAGAAGAAAGTGGCAGTAAAGATCTCTGAATAAGACAGAACAGTAACTGTATTTAAATCCTATCTAGCAGATGGGAAGAAGGCAGTGGATCTTTTTAGGATGACCCATTCTCATGGGTTCTTTATCATCTGTCTCTGCCCAAGCAGAACCAAAAAGACAAGTGTTCACAGAAACAAAACAATGCTATGGCTGTTTCTGTGTTTGCCACTTACTACATCTCCTTGCTGAAGCAGCTATGCTTGCTGAAGAACTTGTCACTCCCAGCTCTTTGTGACCAGGTTTTCTGCCAAAAGTCTGTCCTCCTTGTCCATTTTCATCAAAATTATTAACTGAAAGTGTTCCAACAGTGTGCTTTTGCTAACTGGCTTATTTTGACAGATGAGGGACTGCTACTAGATTAGGAAAACACGAGAAGGTATTAAACTAGCCCTCAAACACCCTACTAAAGCTGAGGTGACTCTTACTCAAGTCAGAAAAGTTGGATCTAAAAGACTGAAGAAGAAGAAGCCTATGCAGGTTCCAACTCTGGAGAAACAGGCAGAGTAATACCACAGATTTGAGGCACTACGTGATATCAATACTGCTCTGCTGACACATCCCAAACCTGGTGTACTTTACAAACACAGCATTTCTAATTTTTTTTCCTCTTTCATTCCCAAAAAACCACTCCCATCCGCTCAGAAATGGCCCACATCGCTTTTAAAAGGAAAAGCTTTAACATGTATGGTATGATACAGTTGTCAAATTAACTGCTACTTACTGTCCCTGTATCTTCTAAAATTGTTAAAATTTTTCAAAACCTTTCTTCATTCCTCTACGTGGTTACATTTGCTGTCAAGCCATCATAATTCAGTCAGTTTTGACTAATTATTGTAACGTTATACACTAATAATATTCGGGACTTTTAATTGCAAGGACAACATCAGCTAGAAATAGTTGTAATTTACTGACTCCTAGTCCTATTTGTCTTATAAACAGCTGCTGTCTGTAACAGGTATTATTCACTTTGCATTTAGGAAGCTTTATTTAAGACAATACCCACTACAAACCTAATTACCAGTAACACGGGAGTGATCAAATCCTACAAGTGAGGTTTAAGAACACTTACATTTACTTGTGTCACCCTGCTCTTCATCTTGACTTCCTGCTTTTTACAAAGTTCTCAAAGTGCAGCAGCAATGAGGCAATCCAAGCTGGAGCTCAGCATATGAAAACCATTTCACCTATAACACACACAAGACAATCAAAAACTTTCGACTGCACACGGTGCCGGAACAAGCACTTTTCCTTTGTCCTTTAAGGCTATGCTTACACAAGTCCTTAAACCAAAAGGCTCCCCCGGCTCTACTCCTATTTCCTGCGGTCACATAGAGGCTGCACCGCAGCAGCCGAGATCTCACCGGCCCCGTGCGAGCGGCCAGGCCGCAGGGCCCTGCCCACCGACCCCGCCACACGGCTCCCGGCCCGGCCCGGGCCTGCACCTGCCCGCTACA